>JBBPTR010000102.1:0-31945 GCA_038094255.1 Porphyrellus aff. niger
GAGTTGGGGAGCACAGCCTTAACTTCAGTGACGGAAGTGGACATGGGGGGCAATGTGGTCTGTGGGGGTTGAGGTGTCTGAGTTCTGGGGGTGTAGGGTACAATGGCTAGAGGAGGGGTGCTTGCTCTAGAAGGCGGGTCAATGACTATAGGGGTGGGTTGCGATATCTCAGCGGACTCCAGGGTCTTAGGTTGCAATGGCTCAGTGGACACTAGAGACAACTGTGGGACTTGGGCGGCGCGTTGGAAGAGGCGCTGTAGTGCACCAAGGTCTGGGGTTGGGTTCTGGGGTACTGGGGTGGAACTAGAGGCACTTCCAGCAATCCTTCGTCTAGAAGGGAGAGCAGGGACTGAGGGTGTTGGCTTCTGGGGTACTGTGGTGGACAGGAGGTCTTCCTTGTCAGACTCTGGGACTTTGAATGATCTGGGGGCTATGGTGACTTATGGGGCGGTCCGACACCTAGATAGGTGGGACATAGGATACACTTGATCTTTTGTTACACAGACGCGAGTCTAGTAACCAAGGGACCTTCGTGGGTGATACTCATGAAGAGACCAACAACCTCAAAGGGGGATCAAGGACTAAGGATGCAACAGACAGTTGCAGACAAAGGGGACTAAAGGACAGACCAAAGTCTGGACTAAGGGGACTGAGGGAGAAGTGAAGCTTTGACTGAGGGGCTAGAGACAAGCAGGAGCTTGGTCACAAGAACTAGGCATATATTGTGTAGATCAAGTGTGTAGACTACAGTACAGGGCAGCGAGGTTTATATAGCTAAGTGGCTACTAAACTGGGAACAATGGAAGATGGGGAAACTAGACCATTGTGAGAGAAATGGTCAGGAGGGGCACTGTCCATGTGGAAGTGAAACATGTATCAAAAGGTGATCATATAGTCAGGAACAGTTACCATGCGGTGGTGATAGAGAAAAGCGGAAGTAGAACACCGCTATGGGAAGGGAAGAGATTGACCATATGGTCAGGAATGTTACCTTGTGATGACTAGAGAGAAGCAGAGATGAATGCCACTAAGGGGAATCAATGGGAACAATAGTGAGTACTGGACACAGAAGAAGAAAGAAAGAACAAGGTACATCATAATGGTAGAGTCCAGGAAGGACCTCTATGTCGCAGGGAATGGAGATGAAGAGGATTGAGTGAAAGATGAGGAAAATTGTAACATCTGGATGATAAGCTATCCCCTGTATGAGGACTTGCTGGTTAAACAACAAAAGTGGTTCTACATATCCAGGTAAGGAATCAGGAACAGTGATAGAGTTCAATGAGTAAGGGTCTTGCCTGAGCTAAAGCTCCACAAGGCAGTTGCTAGTCACCACATAAGATTGCATAGAACTAACTTAGAGTTACAAAGTACATATGGGTGTCTTTATATAATGTGGGAGAAATGGATCATGAGGTATATGAGAGAGTACCTTAGGTGTTACAATTCACCCCTACACTACAGGTACATCTTTTTTGACTTGGTTACCAGGACCAGACATCTATTTAACCTTCTTCATGACAGACGACAAGTGATGGGACAGAGAGGCTGTACAGTTGCTGGAGGCACAGGAGGCAGAGCTTTACCAGGACATGGACCTGCTATTGGACTACCAACCCCAAGAGTATGCTCCCTCTACCACTAATCACCCAGAGTCACAACTCCTAGACTTTAACCTCTAGGTCAACCCAACTCTCACATGTCACAGACCTACCTAGTCTGGATGTGGGAGTGGTACCTTGGCATGGGTGCCTTGGCAGTGCCACCATCACACCACCATTAACTACAGACACCACTAATACACCACCACTCCACTATTTTATATGCTGAGTTTCATTCTATTTCATTTCCATTTCTTGCTTCATTAGCAGGTTCTATTTATATTTCTTGTCTTACTCAGACGGGACACCCAGGGAAACCCCAGGGATTCCTCTATGCTTCTTTTCCTTATATAGACATCTACCTCTCCTAAAGTGTTCTCTTGCACACTTTGTACTCCATTCCCACACAGTATTTATAGTGCCCATTTCATACCCTGTAACTCTAAGTTAGTTCTATGCAATCTTATGTGATGACTATATGACCACCTTGGGAAAGCTTCACGCTTTAGACAAGATCACTGCTCCTTGAACTCTATCTCTGTTCCCGATCCCTTACCCAGATACACAGGACTTCTTTCATTCAAGAAGAGCTTGTCCTCAGAGGAGGAACCATTGATCCTAGTCCAAAGAAACATCACCATTACCCTTGCTCTCTGCCTAGTAGAGGTTATTGTGTCTTTTTGTGAGTACTACCCTTGAACAGGAGACAAGGAGGTTAGTTTCCAGAAGTTATTGTTAGCCACCACATTAGCATAACAGTAAACATCCAGAAGAAGAAAGTAAGCATAGGGGATTCCCTGGGGTATCCCTGGGGTATCCCATCTGAGTAAGACAAGAAATATAAATAGAATGAAACTCAGTGATTGGAAATAATGAAGCAGTGGCATATCAGTGGTGTCCGCAGTTGATGGTGGTGTGATGGTGGTACCTGCCAAGATGTCATGCCAAGGTACCGTTCTCATGTCCACATTAGATTGGTCTGTGGCATGTGAGAGTTGGATTGATCCAGAGATCTAGATCTGGGAGATGCGACTCAGGACAGTTAGTGAATGAGAGGGAATACCCTTGGGGTTCATAGTCCAGTAGGCAGTCCATCTCCTGGTAGAGCTCTGCAGCTTGCCCTTCTAGCAGTTGTGTAGTTTCTCTGTCCCATCATTTGTCATCCATCAAGAAGAAGGTATAGTAGTCATCTGGTTCCCGTTGCCATGTCAAAAAAGAGTTACCTATAGCATAGGGGTGAATTGTAATAGTAAGATTGTGTAGAACTAACTTAGAGTTTACAGGGTAAGTATGGGCATCTTTATATATATATGGGTAGAGGGGTTGCTGTTATGCTAACACAATGGATAGCAATAACTCTTAGAAGCTAATCTCCTAGTCTGGTGAACTCAAGGGTGATACTCATGAAGAGACCAATAACCTCTACCACTGAGAGCAAAGGGATGGTATAGGATCTGTAGGCAATCACCCAATGAAGGAACTCTAGCCTCTACTGCTGGTCAATGATAGAAAGGGGTTTTATTACACTAATGCAATGACCAGCAATAACCTCGAGAAGCTAACCTCCCTGTCTTCCAGGCTTGAGGGTGGTACTCACAAAGAGACACAATAACCTCTACTACATAAGAGCGAGGGGATGATATACAGTGGCTCAAAAAAGTGTCCCAATGTTGAGTTATTTTGGAAAGACTTGTTAATTGTTTAAGAATTTGCCAGAGATCTTCAATATAATTGAGGTCTGGAGATTGTGCTAGCAAATAAAGGACCTTGATCCATTAAGAACCTTGCCTTTAAGGGGTGCTTAGAGTCATTACCCTATAATAAGATAATGTTCTTTTGAGATAGAAAGCAGATTGTCTTCCAAAATGGAGACATACTGCTTGCTATCTATCCAACCCTCAATCTCAGTAAGAATTCCAACTCCATTCCAATCAATGCATCTCAAGAAACCTCCATTAAACTTGACTATTCCATAGATTCTCTTGTTATATTATGGCTTTGCTATCTTTTTTGTATATACTCTCTTCTATCTAACTCAATGTTGTTTCTCTTGGTCTTATATGACCATATGACCATTTTCCAGTCCTTTAAAGTCCATCTTATGGCTTGAAAGCAATAACCAGTCTCTACTCTCTATTCTTGGTGGGTAAAATTGAAATGTGCCTTGAATTGCTTCAAGGACACAAAATGAGCATGAAGAACACACTCTCGCATGGACTCTATATCCTCCTGACACTTTTGGAGCTGTGAGACTTGCCATGCAAGGAGGATGGATCTAGAAACGGAATCAGTTTTCAGGGCTGGAACAAGAAAGGTTACTTCCATGAGATCAAAAGGAAATAGTGGCTCCACCCCATGTACCATGAAGTATGGCAAGAGTCCAGTGGATTTCAAAATAGTAACTTGTTCTGCCCAGAAAACAGAATAAGTGGTTGAGGGCCAACAAACCTCTCTGTTATGATTTCTTCACATGTACTATACAGTCACTAGTTTGACCCTCGTCTAGGACCTTATTTCTTTTCTTCTGCAATGACTCATTCACATTCTCTTCTATTCCACTTGCTTTGTCATTGCTTCCTTTTATCTGATTCCTTCATATTCCATTGTATTCCATTATCATCATTCTTTAGTCATGCTTCACCATTTGCTTTGTCATGGGATGTTCTTTTAGATTCCATGACATTCTTTAGCTAAGGTATATAAACCTCGCCACTTGCCTATATATACCTTAGACTTGTTCTTCTTGCAATACCACCATTGCACCTCCTAGAATGCTAGCTGCAGTTAGCATCCCCTCTGTGAGTCTCTGTCCTACTCTTGAGTGGATGCTCTTAGATCACCTCTGCTCTAGCAAGTTGATGAACCTTGTTCGCAAGACTACATCTGTCTCTACCTGGGCCAGTCATAACAAAAGAACAAGTCTCCTTGAAATGCAGCTACTATTGAGTAGACCACCTTATCCATCACCACGTCTGCTGACGATCTCAGCCAGGCCATCTCTAGAGCATTTCTCCATGCAGCTGGATATTCCATCCAGCAACCCTCAAACCCACCTTCTCCTATAGAAGCGAACCCTTCAAAAACCCTTGAAACCCACCCACTATCAGTGGTACCTTGGCACGAATCATGCAACTCAGATTCTTCACTCTCATGCTGCAGAACTCCCGCCACATCCCCAGTTCTTACAGAACCTGATCTCCAGCCCTGATCTCCAGCTTCCTTTTCCCAAAGAAGAAGCTGAGTCTCAGAACCTAGCTCATGAACTCTCTGCTATCGTTTCCATTCCTCAAGTTCCTACTCCTCCTTCACCCACACCCATCGCTCAAACCGGTTGTCTCTTTCCACCTATTCCTCCCATTTGCCCCAACCATTTTCTAGCTCGTTTCCCCACCTTCCTCTGCAACAACCCATGGTGTCCTTGTCCTCCAAGGAACTTAGACTCAACACCCCCGCTGTCTTGGATGGCAACCCAGTATTATGCTAATGCGGCGGCCAGTGACAACCTCGAGAAACTAACTGTTATGCTAATGCTGTGGCTAGCAACAACCTCAAGAAACTAACCTCCTTGTCTACGGGTGGTACTCACAAGGAGATGCAGCAACCATAGCACAAGGAAACATAGTGATGGATCGTGTAACGGGCTCCACTCGACAGAGAAGGTCCAAGTATCCGGGTGAGGGATCGAGGAATGAGATAAGGTTCAAGTAGCAAGGGGTCTTGCCTAAAGTGCAAAGCTTTCTCAAGGCGGTCATGTAGTCACCATGTAAGATTGCGTAGAACTAACTTAGAGATATAGGATATGAAATGGGCACTATAAATACTATGTGGGAACAGAGTACAAAGCGGACAATAGACCACTTTAGAAGAGGCAGGTGTCCATAAGAGGAAACAGGCATAGGGGAATCCCAGGGGTTTTCCATCTAAATAAGGAATTGGAAATAGATAAAGACTGTGGAACAAAAGAGGAAATGGAATGAAACTCAGCATATGAAATAGTGGAGCAGTGGCACATCAGTGGTGTCCATAGTTGATGGTGGCGTCTGCCAAGGTACCCTTCACATGCCCAGATTGGTACTGCGTGGGAGCTGGTTCTACCCAGAGATCTGGATTGGGTAGAAGGTATTCCAGGGGATTGGTACTGATCCCATATTCCAACAGGAAGTAGTCCAGCAGTCCATCATCCTCTCTATGCAGCAAGGCTGCCTGTGCCTCAAGAATGTTGTCCATGTTGTCCTCTCTCCACTGTTCTTCATACATCAAGAAAGCCCTGTCCTGAACATTTGGTCATGGTTGCCAAAGGTTGAAAGTTGTTCCCGTGCCATCACAGGGGTGAATTGTAACACCCAGAGAAAGCCAAGCAATGGCTCGTCTCCATCCAACTCTATCTCATGGTCAATTTGACCACCTATGATGATGACAACAAGAAAGTAGGGTTCGCCCTTTCCTACATGCGAGAAAAAGGAGCAGCCACTTGGGCCCAATCCTTCACCATGAACGCCCTCAAAAAGAAAACCCTAGGAAAATTTGAGGATTTCATCTCAGAATTCAACACCACATTCACCTATTCCGACATTGCCAGAAACACACTCAACTGGCTAGTCTCCACTCACATCTCCCTGAGCTTGGAGTTAAGTGAATATATCGCCAATTTATGAAACAACGTCACCCAAGCCAAACTCAACCCCATCAACGATGCCGCTGTACTTATTGCCTATTTCCAAGTAGGCATCCCTGTCCACATTATAAAGCCAATTATAAACCAGGGAACTGTCCCCACCACCATTGCAGACTGGTATAAACAAGTTGAATACTATAAGAACAACCAGACACACATCAACTTCATTTCCCAGCAACATCACAGTCAAAGGGCCTTTGTGCCCTTCTCCTCCTCCTCTCCCTCATGGTCTACCCTAGCTCGGGACCCCAATGCCATGGACATAGATGCCATCTGACCCAAGAAGCTTACTCCCAAGGAACGAGAAGAATGTGTCCAAAAGGGGCTTTGCTTCCGATGCTGCCAACCCAGCCACCCTTCGTTCAAGTGTCCTATCTTCCAGGACAACTCCCCATAATCCAAGAAACCTGCTCCCAAAAAAGTGCAACAGGTTACACCCACCACCAAGATAGAAGAAGTTGAAGAAGAAGATGACAAAGAAAAGGCTACTGTGAGAAGGGTAGCATTCCAGTTGGGTTTTTAGATAGTGGATCTTCACCAATGAAGAATTCCTCCCCTAACGCTATGTGCGCCTCTGTAACAGTATCTGTTAACTTGAAATCTACGATCATTCCCATTTCAGTTATCATTCCTATCCACATGCTAAAAACTGTTGACACCCGTGCCCTTGTCAATAGCAGCACAGACATCAACTGCATTGACTGGGGCTTTGTCTGAAAACATTGACTCCCGACCTCCCATTTGACCAACCCTCTACCCATTGCCAAATCCAAGGATCAGTCAAAGGAGCTGTATCGACTCCACCTCTCTGACACCACACACCATGATGCCCATGTACGTCTAGTCGCAAAGCCACTGAACCACATCTGGGTAAACTCCATCACCCACAAACACCTCTTTGACTACCTCCACAAACCAGAGGATGCTACCCCGAACAATCCCAAACGATATACCAAATGCACCCTTGACAATTGTGCCTTATTCCATGTAGTCCACCTAGGATCTTGCTTCCTCCCAGCCACACAAGTAGCAGCCCTCACTACCTCCACCAAGCTCGCTGTGGAAGCCAAGAAGCTAAAACCCAAGGCGAAACTCCCAGAAGAATACTGTTACACTAACACGATGGCTAACAGCAACCTCAAGAAACTAACCTCCTTGAATCCGCACAGGTGGTACTCACGAGGAGGCACAGCAGCTGTGAGTCAAGGGAAATGGGTGATGGATTGAATGGAGCTCCACTTGAGAGAAGGTCCCAAGTATCTGGGTCAGGGATCAAGGGGAAGAGAAGGTTCAAGGAGCAAGTCTCACCTAAAGTGCAGAGCTTTCCCAAGGCAGTCGTATAGTCACCACGTAAGATTGTGTAGAACTAACTTAAGGTTACAGGGTATGGAATGGGCACTATAAATACTATGTGGGAATGGAGTACAAAGCAGACAATAGACTGCTTTAGGAGAGGCAGGCATCCATAAGAGGAAAGTAGGCATAGGGGTTTCCCTGGGGTTTCCCTCCTCTAGCCATTGTACCCTACACCCCCAGAACTCAGACACCTCAACCCCCACAGACCACATTGCCCCCCATGTCCACTTCCGTCACTGAAGTTAAGGCTGTGCTCCCCAACTCCTTCAATGGAGAACCCACAGATGCCTCCCGATGGATCAAGGCCATGAAGGCCTACTTCTCCATCAATGGGAAGATTTACACCACTGACGAAACCAAGATGGTAACCACCTTAAATCGCTTGAACCACGGAAGGGGAGTTCCCTTCTCTGAAAAATGGTACAACAAACTAGCCAATGCCTCCATCGATGCCAAAGAGAAAACCTTCGACAAGCTGGTGGAAGACTTTACCACCACCTTCTATCCCTTCGATATCAAAGACGAAGCCCATCACAAAATTAAGAAACTCCATCAGACCTGTAAGGGCCCCTTTGAAGACGGATTCCAAGAATACATCACTGACTTCCAGAACCTAGTCGCCCGAGCAGAACTCACCGATGAAGAAACCATCATCAACTACTTCACCACAGGACTTGACCCATTCATCATCAAACTAATCCTCGGTGTTGACACAGAACCCATCACCCTAGAAGGATGGATCACCAAAGCCAAGAAATTTCACGCCCAGAAAATGAAGATGAAGGCCCACAATGGTGGAAAGCCTCTCTTTTCTGTATCCTCGAACCCTCACTCCACTCCTGTCAAAGACCCCTATGCAATGGACATTGATGAAGTCACGTTCAAACCTGGGAAACTCACCCCCACCAAACGAGCTCGTTGCTTCAAGGAAGGACGATGCCTGCGCTGCCTAAACAAAGGACACGTTGCAGCCCAATGCTCCAAATTCACCAACAACTCCCCTCGTCCTCAGAACTTTAGAACGGTTTAAACCGTCACCACCACTCCAAACGTCACTACTGCTCAGACAGCCACTACTCCCCAAGAATCCACTCCAGTCCCTAAGACCCTCTCCCCCATCGAGGCCTACCTCAATGAGTTGAAAACCCAAGGGAAAGGAGACAATGAAGTCCTTCAAACTCTGAAACTTTATTACGAAGAAGAACCAGTTGAAATCAACCATGTCGTCAGTCAGGATTTTTAAACAGGGAAGCCGCCTTGACGTCTACTTCCCCTGCTAGTCACCATGTATTACGTGCCAAAGTGAATGAATCAACTATTCAACTTCCACTAAAGCTTGAACATGATGAACAAATTGTCGACACCACAGCACTCCTTGATTCCTGAGCAACTGACAACTTCATTGACATCGGACTTCTCACTCGGATCAAAATCCCCCTTTATAAACTAACTCGGCCCATAACTGCGTACAACGTTGATGGAACGCCCAACCATAAAGGAACCATCAAGTGGTCAACCTGAGTCAAGATTATCCTCCCTACTCACATGGAAACGCTAACCCTGCTGGTCCTAAGTCTCGGAAAACCTCGTATCATCCTTGGAATGCCATGGCTTCGCAAATGGAACCCCCACGTTGATTGGATCTCAGCCTCCCTCACCATGCCACCTACCTCAGTCACCCCTACTTCCGTTGATCCTTATCCCTTGCACCATGTTCTTCAGTACCTCGGACTCGATGCTGATCGTAAGATCGCCTGACAATGGGAGAAACGGTACAATCCTAAGGTTGATGAGTCTCTTCATGAGTACCTCCCTCAGAACGAAACCCCAGTATCCTGTCACATCAACAAGGTCACTATCTCCACGGAATTAGCACAACAACAGGTCAAAGAAATTCAGGAAATCCTGGAATGGTACAAGGACTACGCTGACATCTTTGCTGAAGCCACCCATAACAAACTTCCCCCACATCAATCCTACAACCATACCATCGAATTGAAACCGTCCTTTATCCCTAAAATTGCTAAAATCTACCATCTGAACCCAGCTGAACGAAAAGCTTGCAAAGCGTTCATCGAAGAACATCTCAAAACCGGTCGCATCATCCCATCCAAGTCTTCCCAGGCTTCCCCATTCTTCTTCATCCCTAAGAAGGATGGCACCCTTCGCCCCTGTCAAGACTATCGATACCTCAACTCACACACTATCTGGAATGCCTATCCCCTTCCTATCATCTCAGAACTTGTCAATGACATGAAGAACTCCACCTGGTTCACCAAGTTCGATGTTAGATGGGGGTACAACAACATCCGATTGCGAGAAGAGGACCAATGGAAGGCCGCCTTTATCACTCCCCTTGGACTCTTTGAACCCACTGTCATGTTCTTCAGTTTTAACAATGCTCCCCTGACATTCCAAGCTTTCATAAACCACATCTTCGCTGACTACATCACTCAAAAATGGTTGAACATCTATATGGACGACATGGGAATACACACTAAAGACAACCTCTCCCTTCACCACGAATGAACTCGCCTTGTCCTCCAACGTCTTCGAGAACATCAGCTCTCCCTGAAACTTTCAAAATGTACCTTCGACACCCAACAAATGGAATTCCTCGGCCTCATCATCGGTCATGGAAAAGTTGAGATGGA
Source organism: Porphyrellus aff. niger (assembly GCA_038094255.1). Classification (NCBI taxonomy): domain Eukaryota; kingdom Fungi; phylum Basidiomycota; class Agaricomycetes; order Boletales; family Boletaceae; genus Porphyrellus; species Porphyrellus aff. niger. Next base: position 10,287 of record JBBPTR010000102.1, read on the forward strand.
CCCTGTCAAACTTGCCACCATCAAAGACTGGAAACCGCCCACTTCAGTCAAAGGAATCCGTTCCTTCCTAGGGTTCACTAACTTCTATCGCAAGTTCATCCCCAACTTCTCCAACATCGTCGCCCCTCTCAATCTCCTCACTCGCAAGGACGAACCATGGAATTGGACCCCTCTCCAACAGAAGGCCTTCGACACCCTAAGAACCATCTTCTCATCCACCCCGGTGCTCTAGATCCCTGATGTCACTCAACCCTTCACCCTCATGACCGACGCCTCTCTTCTCGCCACAGGAGCCATCCTGCTACAAACTGACGCCAACGGAGACCTTCACCCCTGCGCCTACTTCTCTAAGACCTTCGCCCTGGCAGAATGAAACTACGACATCTACAACAGAGAACTCTTGGCTGTCATCCTCGCCCTCAACGAATGGCGCCCCTACCTCCTAGGAACCTCTCACCCAGTCACCATCATCACCGACCATAAAAATCTATCCTATGTCAAAGACCCTAGAAAACTCTCACGTCGACAAGCGTGTTGGGCTGCTTTTATGCAGGACTTCAACATCCTTTGGCAGGTCACCCCTGGAATGCAAATGGGCCCAGCTGATGCCCTATCACAAAAGGACACTGTTGATACTTCCACTGATAATGCTGACACCGCTATTTGCCCCACTCCTCATATTATCAATGCCCTCGACCTTGCCATCGTCGATAAGATTCATCAGTCTTCTCCCTCTGACCCCCTCATTATCAAAGCCCTGGATGCCCTCCATGATGGCATACCTCTCTTCCCATGTTCTTCTTTAGCAAATTGGTCCTTCGAAAATGGATGCCTTTATTTCAAAAACCAACTTTACATTCCCCCTGACGAACACGCCCCCATCCTTCATGCCATCCATTCCTCTCCGACCTCTGGACACGCCGGTCAGTTTCACACTCAAGCACTTGTTGAATGAGACTTCTGGTGGCCCAGCCTATCCTCTTTTGTACAAAACTTCGTCACAGGCTGCACCATCTGCCAACAAAATAAAGTCAACACTCATCCCATGGTTCCGCCCTTATCCCCTATTTCCTCCACTACCACACTCCCTTTCAAACAGATCTCTGTGGATCTCATCACAGATCTTCCCATCTCCAAGGGACATGATTCTCTCATGGTCATGGTAGACCATGGACTTAGTAAGGGGGTGATTCTCATCCCTTGTTCCAAAACCATTGACGCTGCGGGCATTGCCCTCCTCTTTTTCAATAACGTATTTCGCTGATTCAGTCTCCATGACACCCTCATCTCCAACAGAGGCCCACAATTCGCTTCCACCTTCGCTCTAGAACTCGCCAGACTCCTAAACTATGATGTATGACTCTCCACCACCTACCACCCACAAATGGACGGTCAAACCGAACGAACGAACCAAGAAATCGAAACCTATCTACGAATCTTCTGCACCAACTACCCCTAGAAATGGATCGACCTCTTAACCACCGCTGAATTCCACCACAATTCAGTCCCCAATAGCGCCACCAAGAAGTCACCCTTCTCCTTGATCCTTGGATACGAACCACATTCATATCCTCCTTTAGGAAAAACCTTTCTCCCTGCCTTAGAAACCCGCCTATCAACCCTAGAAAAAGCACGAAAAGAAGCCCTCGCTTCCCATGACACCGCTCATCACATCATGATGGAACGCTCCACAAGGCACTTTAAACCCTTCAAGGTCGGATCTAAGGTTTGGCTTGAAGCAACTAATCTCCGCCTCCGTTATCCACACCGAAAACTCACCCCCAAATGCCATGGACCCTTTGAAATCCTTCAAGTACTTTCCCCCCTTGTCTACCAACTACAACTTCCCTCATCCTGGAAAATCCACAACGTATTCCATGCCTCTTTACTCTCCCCATACCGAGAAACAAAAACCCATGGCCCTAACTTCCCTTGACCACCTCCAGACCTTATTAACTCCAAAGAAGAATACGAGGTTGATCGGATCATCTCTCATAAAGGCATGGGAACATGACGACGGTACCTAACCACATGGAAAGGCTATCCATCCTTGGAAAATACCTGGGAACCTGAACTTAATCTCTGTCATGCTTCCCTTGTTCTCAAAGAATATAAAGACACCCACGCTCTCTAATCCTTAAGAACCATGACTTCCCCTCACTCCACCCTAAATCCAAATGCCCCCGCTTTCGTTCCTCGTTGGCACTCGTTGCTCATGCCTACTCCAGAACAACTCTTACCACCCACTCAACCCAAATCCAAGAAACCTAAACCTAAACCTACTCCTTCCTTGACGTCTCAAGAAGTCCCCCACTCCCAGATCCACTGGTACTTTTACAAGCTAGATTATTGTCGCTACCACGACAAGTATTGAGTGTTCTTTTGACTCGACGGTCTCTTCGTGAGTATCTCGTCAATTGAACGATATCAGGTACGTGTTTGCATGCCCATCGCCAGAATCTACCCCAGAGATACTTCTTATAACTTCATCGAACTTATCGTCACTTGTGTCATCATCTTCATCCTTTGTTTCTCTGTTTTTGCACTGCTCATCTTTGCCTATTACCTTCACTTCAAAAATTATTAAAATGTCCATTACCTTGCCTACCTTGCACTCCTCATCTCCCATTCTTGAATGAAGGGTTTACCCCCTGTTCTTACCCTTCACGTTCGCCCTTCAATTGTTTGTTTACGTCCTCTCTAACCCCCACCTCACCTTTCTCATTGAACGTCTTCCTGATTTCAATAACAATCTGTTACTCCCTCACCTCACATGAATCTTCCACTTTTCTTCGTCATTCCTTCGTTACCACAACCTTTCCGTTCCAGAAGACCTCCCAACCACCTTCACTGCCCCACTCCGCACATCTGCCCACAACGTCATTTACCAAACTCTCCATGCCATTTACATTGCCGATTTCGCCCCTCTTGTCACTCAATTGCTCCCTGAGGATATCGTCCCTGTCTTCCGACGAATCTACCTCTCCATGAACCAGGACCAACAGGAACGTTACATTGCCTGACTTCCTGAAGAGGACTCTTCAAGACCACTCCCCATTCCTCCCTTTCAACCTTCCAAACCATCCCCACCGCTCACACAACCATCCTCTCCCACCCTACATCTCCCCAGCGTTGATCGATTTCAATCCTACATCGCGATCGTTGACGGTCAAACTGTCATCGACTCTCCTACTCCCGTCCTTCCCAATGCCGCACCGTGCACTCCACCCACCCCAGACCACTTCTGTCATGCATGCCATGGAGATGGACATTATCAGGAGGACTGCTTATCCTATCACTGTCCCATCTGTGACAACCCACAACCCGGTCATCAAGCCCAACAATGTCTTACCATCCAATGCTCCTACTGCCGCCATTGGGGCCATACCCCTCGTTGCTGCCCTCGATGAAGATGCATGGAATGTGACGACCCTGGTCATATCTATGACGACTGTCCCTTACGACCTCGCATTGACCCCGACGGGTTCGACTACATGGCAGATTAGCTTCAAGACTGGGCTTCAAAGGTACAACGGGGGTAATGTTACAATTTTCTCCCTCTTTCCAAACCTTGTGCTACTCCTTGTCCCCTGCGATGTAGAAGTCCTTCCAGGACTCTTCCAATATGACATATATTGTTCCATTCTTCTCTTCCTTCACTCTCCATTCACTGTTGTCTTCCTTGACCTTCCCTAGTGACGTTCTCATTCCGCTCTTCGCTCCAACCATCACAGGGTAACATTCCTGACCGCATGGTTAACCTCTTCCTTTCCCACAACGGTGTTCCACTTCCACTCTTCTCTACTGCCACCGCATGGTAACCATTCCTAACCTTATGGTCCTCCTTTTGATACATGTTTCACTTCCACATGGACAGCATCCCTCCTGATCGTTTCTCTCACAACGGTCTAGTCTCCCTGTCTTCCATTGTTCCTAGTTTAGTAGCCTCATAGCTATATAAACCTCGCTGCCTTGTATTGTAGTTCTTTACACTTGATCTGCGCAATCTATGCTAGCTCTTGTGACCAAGCTCCTGCTTGTCTCTAGTCCCTCAGTCGAAGCTTCGCTTCTCCCTCAGTCTCCTTAGTCTGTGTCCGTTTGATGCATCCTTAGTCCTTGATCTCCCTTTGTGGTTGTTGGTCTCTTCATGAGTATCACCCACGAAGGTCCCTTGGTTACTAGACTCGCGTCTGCATAACAGGAAGCAGTGAGATGAAGGCAATGGAATTGAGTGATTGTTATGCAGATGTGAGTCTAAGTAACCAAGGGCTTGAGGGTGATATTCATGAAGAGACCAACAACCTCTATGAAGGAGATCAAGGATGAGGGACAAGACTGAAGTCTTGGACTAAGGGTGTTACAATTCGCCCCCGGGACAACTATGGGATGACTTTCAACCATTGGTAACCACAACCGGATGTTCAAGACAGAGCTTTTCTTATGTATGAAGAATAGTGGAGGGAAGACAATAGTGACGACATACTCAAAGTGCAAGCAGCATCACTGCATAGAGAGGATGATGGGTTACTGGACTATTTCCCTTTGGGATATGGAATCAGCACCAATCCCCCGGAGTCCCTTCTACCCGATCCAGATCTCTGGGTAGAACTAGCTCCCACGCAATACTGATCTAGACGTGGGAAGGGTACCTTGGTAGATGCCACCATCAACTACACCCGCAGTTGATATGCCACTGCTCCACTATTTCATATGCTGAGTTTCATTCCATTTCATTTCCGTTTCTCGATTTGGTCTGCAGTCTCTATTCATTTCCAATTCCTTATTTAGACAGGAAACCCCAGGGAATCCCCTATGTCTACTTTCCTCTTATGGACGCCTGCCTCTCCTAAAGCGGTCTATTGTCTGCTTCGTACTCCATTCCCACACAGTATTTATAGTGCCCATTTCGTACCCTGTAACTCTAAGTTAGTTCTATGCAATCTTACGTGGTGACTACATGACCACCTTGGGAAAGCTTTACGCTTTAGGCAAGACCCTTGCTTCTCAAACTCTATCTCTTCCCCTTGATCCCTCACCCAGATACTTGGGACTATCTCCGTCAAGTTGAGCCTGTTATAGATCCACCCCTGTGTTCCCTTGTGCTACAGTTGCTGCGTCTCCTTGTGAGTACCACCCACAGACAAGGAGGTTAGTTTCTCGAGGTTGTCGCTAGCCACCATGTTAGCATAACAAAAGAACTAACTTATCTATCACTCCTACCACTTGGTAGTAGAGCCCTGCCACAATCTAATCAAGAGGGATCATTGCTGCCTGCATACAGCAGGAGAGTGCCTAGCTGTTAGACGATTGCCTACCAGCAATGTACTGAACGAAGGATTGCTTGCCTACCAGCAAGAATCACATGCAACCAATTAAGCCCTTGTCCGCTGCCTACCAGTGGGGACCCGAACTGACAAGACGACTAGTCAAGCTAGCCAAGAAACTGTACCAAGAGAACCTATCCTTACCCAGGAAGAAATCGATAAATACTTTCAAAGATTCCCTGACGACAAAACCCACTGTATCCTCTATTAGAACAGAGACCACCCTAACTGACAATTCCCCGAACCTTGGATCCCCAAAGCAGAGCACTTCCTCTATCGAGAATTCTTCCCAGTGGATTTAACAAGACTAGCTGAATCATCATGCCAAGCTTCTCGCAGACAATCTAGAAGAGAAACTCCTACTTTGAGCCCTAAGCAATGCATACAGAGCCTCGCGCCAGGAATTGAACATTTGACATCTCTAACTCCACAACATCCCTCTTCCCTACGCCTGTCACTCACCCCATCTGACCTACCTGCAGAAGAACAATACTCAGTAACTCAACAACCCGGTGAACCAAATCTGGACATCACTATCAGAGAACTGTCACACCCTTCTTCCCCATCAGACACCTTTCTTAGCGATGCAGAGGACAATGACAATATGGTTAGCGAACTGAAAGCTGGTCTGCCAGAAGACTTCTCTGGAGACTGAAAGGATGTGAACAGATGGCTTTTTGCCATGGAAGCCTATTTCGAATGCAACCTGAATCTCTACACAGACAACAACAAGAGGCTGGTACTCCTCAATGAGATGAATAAGGGCAAAGGAGGACCATTTACAGAAGGATGGTTTATGAAATTATCAAACCAGACAGTAAATCCCACTGAGAAGATGCTTGACAAACTTAAGGAAGCATTCAAGATGGCCTTTGTACCCAGCAATCCAGCCAGTGAAGCAAGAAGGGCCTTGCAAGAAATCAGCATGGAAGACTTCAAAGGCGACTTCCACAAATTCAGAGCTTCATTTGAACTCGAGACTGCCTAGAGTGGCATTACCAATGAAATGCATCTCAAGGATCTACTGAAGAGAAATTTATCGGATAAACTCGCAAATCAGATGATCGGAGTCTCTACCGAACCTGCCACCACAAGAGCTTGGCTAGATACGGCTGCTGTCTTCTATGACAGGGCCAAGGCACACAAAAGCAACAAAGAATATGTACCATCCTGTTACGCAGATGTGAGTCTAGTAACCAAGGGGTCTTTGTGGGTAATACTCACGAAGAGACCAACGACCACAAAGGGGGATCAAGGACTAAGGATGCATCAGACGGACGCAGACTAAGGGGGACTGAGGGATAAACCGAAGTCTAGACTAAGGGGCTTGAGAGAGAAGCGAAGCTTCGACTGAGGGACTAGAGACGAGCGGGAGCTTGGTCACAAGAGCTAGCATAGATTGTGCAGATCAAGTGTAAAGAACTAAGATACAGGCAGCGAGGTTTATATAGTTGAGAGACTACTAAACCGAGAACAATGGAAATCGGGAACACTAGACTGTTGTGAGAGAAACGATCAGGAGGGATGCTGTCCATGTGGAAGTGAAACACGTATCAAAGAGTGACCACATGGTCAGGAACAGTTACCATGCAGTGGTGATAGAGAAGAGCAGAAATAGAACACCGCTATGGGAAAGGAAGAGATTGACCATGCGGTCAGGAACGTTACCTTGTGACAGTTGGAGAGAAGTGGAGAAGAACGTCACTAGGGAAGGTCAAGAAAGACAACGGTGAATGGAGAATGAAGGAAGAGAAGAATGGAGTAGTATACGTCATGTTGGGATAACCCTGTGAGGATCTCTACATCGCAAGGAATGAGAAGTAGCACAAGACTGGGAATAAGGGAGAAAATTGTAACATTACCCCCATTGTACTTTCAAAGCCCAGTCTCGAAATTAATCTGCCACGTCAAGGTAGTCATCGGTGGGGTCAGCGCGAGGTCGCAAGGGGCAGTCATCATAGATATGACCAGGGTCGTCGCATTCAGCACATCTTCGTCGAGGGCAGCATCAGGGAGTATGGCCCCAGTGACGGCAGTAGGAACAGCAGATGGTAAGGCATTGTTGGGCGCAATGCCCCGGCTGGGGGTTGTTGCAGATGGGACAGTTATAGTGTAAGCAGTCCTCAAAGTAGTGTCCTTCACCATGGCAGTAATGACAGAACAAGTCTACAGGGGCAGGGGGGCGTGGTGCAGCATCAGGGAGGATGCTGGTGGGGGAATCGATGACCGTTCTTCCATCAACGATGGCCACGTAGGATTGAAACCGGTTGATGCTAGGGATGTCAAGATTGGGGCTGCCAGGTTGGGTGGCTGGTGGAGAGGGTTCAGAGGGACGAAAAGGAGGTATAGGTAATGGTCTGGGTGAATCGTCCTCTGGAAGGTGAGACACATAGTGTTCCTGTTGGTCTTGATTCATGGATAGGTATATGCGACGGAAGATGGGAAGAACATCTTCAGGTGCTAGTTGATTGACGAGGAGAGTGAAATTGGTGACATAGATGGCGTGTAAGGTTCGATAGATGACGTCGTGGGCAGATACACGAAGGGGGGCGGCAAAGACTGCAGGGAGATCATCGGGAATGGACAAATTATGGTAACACATGAGAGATAGCGAGGCATGAAAGATGCGTATCAAATGAGGAAGTAAAAGATTGCCATGGAAGTCAGGGAGTCGTTCAATGAGGAAGGTGAGGTGTGTATCGGAAAGGATGTATACAAAAAGTTGGATGGCGAAGGTAAAGGGTAAGAACTGGGGATAGACCTTTCGGCCAAGAATGGGAGAGGCAGAGCAAAGAGGTGGCATGAGGATGGCCATTTTTTTTATGATTTGAAATGTAGGTACCAAACGAAGATCAATAAAGCAAACATGGGAAAACAAAGAATGAACAGGATGACGCAGGTGATAATGAGTTCAATGGGGTTGTAAGAGATATCTCCGGGGTAAATTCTAGCGATTGGCATGCAAATATGTACCTAGGGATTGTTCGAACAACAAGGTACTCATGAAGAGACCGTTGAGTCGAGGGAACAATCAGTATTTGTCATGGTAACGACAATAGTCAAGCTTGCAGAAATACCAATGGAGTTGTTCGTGGAGAACTTCTTGAGACGCAAGAGAAGATTTAGATTTCTTTGGTTTAGGTCGAGAGGGTGAAGAAGATTGCTTTGAGGGGGGTACTAGCAGGGAATTGTTACAATTCGCCCCCAGGGCTTCCATCACTGGCAACCAGAACCGAATGTACTGGACAACACATATAAACTTTACGAAGAACAATGGAGGGCCGACGACATTATGGACCTACTGGAGGCAGAAGCAGCGGGATTGCATGGTGAGAGAGACAGGCTGTTGGACTACTTTCCCACGGGTTACGACAACCCCACCAACTGCCCAGACTCCCTACTCCCCGATCCAGATCTATGGATCGATCCCACGGTGTATGCTTTAGGACGGCCTGAGAACCGTACCTTGGCAAGGCCGGATTGGGAACGCCACTGATATGCCACCATCAGTGGCGCTGCCACCATTTCATATGCTGAGTTTCATTCCAATTCCAATTCTCTTTATGGCAATCCCTCTTACTATATTTATCGCTCGTGAGAGCCGGCTCCTTTTCCTCTATTTCCAATTCCTTATTTATCCAGGGAAACCCCAGGGATTCCCCTTTGCCTCTTTCCTCTTACGGACGTTTACCTCTCCTAAAGCGTTCTCTTGCACGCTTCGTACTCCGCTCTTACACAGTATTTATAGTGCCCATTTCATACTCTGTAACCTTAAGTTAGTTCTATGCAATCTTACGTGGTGACTATACGACCGCCTTCGGGAAGCTTCGTGCTTTAGGCGAGACCGCTCCTCAAACTCTATCTTCTTCCCTCGATCCCTGACCCAGATACTTGGGACCTTCTCTCAAGTGGAGCCCCATTCGATCCATTACTCGTATCCCTTGACTCACAGTCGCTGCGCCTCTTCGTGAGTGCCACCTGTGCGGATTCAAGGAGGTTAGTCTCTGGAGGTTATCGTCTAGCCATCGCGTTAGTGTAACAGGAATGCCAGCGGGGGACAAAGGCAGGCGCGTTGGGGTTGAGAGTTAAGCGACAGGATGACATGGTTCTTAAGGGTTTAAAGGGCGTGGGTGTCTTTATACTCTTTGAGAATGAGGGGAGCGTGTCGGAGATTAAGTTCAGGTTCCCAAGTATTCTCTGACGATGGATAGCCTTTCCATGTGGTCAGGTACCGTTGTCGCGTTCCCATGCCTTTGTGAGAAATGATCCGATCAACTTCGTATTCCTCTTCAGAGTTAATGAGATCAGGTGGAGGTCGGGGATAGTTAGGGCCATGGGTTTCCGTTTCTCGGTATGGAGAGAGTAAAGAGGCATGGAACATGTCGTGGATCTTCCAAGATTGGGGAAGTTGTAATTGGTAAACGAGAGGGGAAAGTACTCAAAGGATTTCAAAGGGTCCATGGCGTTTGGGGGCGAGTTTTCGATGGGGGTATCGGAGGCGGAGATTAGTTGCTTCAAGCCAAACTTTAGATCCGACCTTGAAGGGTTTAAAGTGTCTGGTGAAGCGTTCTATCATGATGTGATGGGCAGTGTTGTGAGAAGCAAGGGCTTCTTTTTGTGCTTCTTCTAGGGTTGATAGGTGGGTTTCCAAGGCAGGAAGGAAGGTTCTTCCTAAAGGAGGGTATGAACGTGGTTCATATCCAAGGATCAGGGAGAAGGGTGACTTCTTGGTGGAGCTATGGGGGACGGAATTATGGTGGAATTCAGCAGTGGTTAAGAGGTCGATCCACTTCTGAGGGTAGTTGGCACAGAAGATTCATAGATAGGTTTCAATTTCTTGGTTGGTTTGTTCAGTCTGACCGTCAGTCTGTGGGTGGTAGGTGGTGGAGAGTCATACATCATAGTTTAGGAGTCTGGCGAGTTCTAGAGTGAAGGCAGATGCGAATTGTGGGCCTCTGTCAGAGATGAGGGTGTCATGGAGACCGAATCGGCGGAAGACGTTATTGAAAAAGAGGAGGGCAATGCCTGCTGCGTTGATGGTTTTGGAACAAGGGACTAGAATCACCCCCTTACTAAGTCCATGGTCTACCACGACCATGAGAGAATCATGTCCCTTAGTGACAGGAAGATCCGTGATGAGATCCACGGAGATCTGTTTGAAAGGGAGCATGGTAATGGAGGAGATAGGGGATAAGGGTGGGGCTGTAGGGTGGGTGTTGACCTTGTTTTGCTGGCAGATGGCACAGCCAGCAACAAAATTGTGGACAAAGGAAGAAAGTCCGGGCCACCAGAAGTCGCATTCGATGAGTGCTTGAGTATGAAACTGGCCAGCATGACCAGAGAGTGGGAAGGAGTGGATAGCATGGAGGATGGTGGCGCGTTCGTCTGGGGGAATGTAGAGTCGGTTTTTGAAATAGAGGCATCTGTTTTCGAAGGACCAGTTGGTTAAGGAGGATCGAGGGAAGAGGGGGGAACCGTCATGGAGGGTGTCAAGGGCTTTGATAACGAGAGGGTCTAAGGGGGAAGATTTGCGAATTTTATCGACGATGGTGAGGTCAAGGGCATTGACGACGTGAGGAGTGGGACAAATAGCGATGTTGTTGTTGTCGAGGGAGGTATCGACAGTGTCTTTTCGTGAAAGGGTGTCCGCTGGCCCCATTTGTGTTCCTAGGGTGACCTGCCAAAGGATGTCGAAGTCCTGCATAAAGGCAGCCCAACGCGCTTGTTGCTGCGAGAGTTTTCGATGGTCTTTGACGTAGGAGAGATTCTTATGGTCGGTGATGATGGTGACTGGGTGAGAGGTTCCGAGGAGATAGGGACGCCATTTGTCAAGGGTGAGGATGACGGCGAGGAGTTCTCTATCGTAGATGTCGTAGTTTCGTTCTGCTGGGGCGAAGGTCTTGGAGAAGTAGGCGCAGGGGTGAAGGTCTCCATTGGCATCGGTCTGCAACAAGATGGCACCTGCTGCAAGGAGGGATGCATCGGTCATGAGGGTGAAGGGTCGGGTGACATCTGGGATCTGGAGTACTAGGGCAGATGAAAAGATGGTTCTGAGGGTGTCGAAGGCCTTTTGTTGAAGAGGGGTCCATACCCATGGTTCGTCTTTGCGAGTGAGAAGATTGAGAGGGGTGACGATGTTGGAGAAGTTAGGGATGAACTTGCGATAGAAATTGGCGAACCCGAGGAAGGAACGAATTCCTTTGACAGTGGAGGGCGGTTTCCAATCCTTGATGGCGGCAAGCTTGATGGGGTCCATCTCTACTTTTCCATGACCGATGATAAGACCGAGGAATTCCATTCACTGGGTGTCGAAGGTACACTTCGAGAGTTTCAAGGAGAGCTGATGTTCTTGAAGGCATTGGAGGATGAGGTGAGTTTGTTCATGATGCAGGGAGAGGTTGTCTTTAGTGTGTATTCCCATGTTGTCCATATAGATGTTCAACCATTTCTGAGCGATATAGTCAGCGAAGATGTGATTCATGAAGGCTTGGAATGTCGGGGGAGTGTTGTTAAAACCGAAGAACATGACTGTGGGTTTGAAAAGTCCAAGAGGGGTAATGAAGGCGGCTTTCCATTGGTCCTCTTCTCGTAATTGGATGTTGTTGTACCCCCATCTTATGTCGAACTTGGTAAACCAGGTGGAGTTCTTCATGTCGTCGATGAGTTCCGAGATGATGGGAAGGGGATAGGCATTCCAGACGGTGTGTGAGTTGAGGTATCGATAGTCTTGACAGGGGCGCAGGGCACCATCCTTCTTTGGGACGAAGAAGAATGGGGAAGCCTGGGGGGATTTGGATGGGATGATACGACCGGTTTTGAGATGTTCCTCGACGAACGCTTCACAAGCCTTCCATTCAGCAGGGTTCAAATGATAGATTTTAGCGATCTTGGGGACGAAGGATGGTTTCAGTTCAATGGTGTGGTCATAGGATCGATGTGGGGGAAGTTTGTCATGAGTAGCTTCGGCGAAGACGTCGGCGTAGTCTCTATACCATTCCGGGATTTCCTGGACTTCTTTGACCTGTTGTTGAGCTAGTTCCGTAGAGATAGTGACCTTGTTGACGTGACGGGATACTGAGGTTTCGTCCTGAGGGAGGTACTCATGAAGAGATGCATCAACCTTAGGATTGTACCGTTTTTCCCATCGTCGGGTGATTTTTCGATCGATATCGAGTCTGAGGTGCTGAAGAACATGGTGCAAGGGATAGGAGTCGATAGAGGGGGGGTTGACCGAGGTGGTTGGCATGGTGAGCAAAGATGAGATCCAATCGACATGAGGGTTCCATTTTCGAAGCCATGGCATTCTGAGGATGAGACGAGGTTTTCCGAGACTTAGGACCAGGAGAGTTAGCATTTCCGTGTGAGTAGGGAAGATAATCTTGACTCGGGTGGACCACTTGATGGTTCCCTTATGGTTGGGTGTTCCATCAACGTTGTACACGGTTATTGGTTGAGTTAGTTTGCGAAGAGGGGATTTGATCCGAGTGAGAAGTCCAATGTCAATGAAGTTGTCAGTTGCTCCAGAATCGAGGAGCGCTGTGGTGTTGACGATTTGTTCATCATGTTCAAGCTTTAGTGGGAGTTGAATGGTTGATTCATTCACTTTGGCACGTAATACATGGTGACTCGTAGGGGAAGTAGACGTCGAGGCGACTTCCCTATTCAAAAATCCTGACTGACGACATGGTTGATTTCAACTGGTTCTTCTTTGTAACAAAGTTTTAGAGTTTGAAGGACTTCGTCATCTCCTTTCCCTTGGGTTTTCAATTCGTTGAGGTAGGCTTCGATGGGGAAGAGGGCCTTGGGAGCAGGAGTAGGTGCTGGGGGGGTAACGACTTGTGCAGCAGTAACAGTTGGAGTGTTGGCGACGGTTTGAACTGTTCTAAAGTTCTGGGGGCGAGGAGTATTGTTGGTAAACTTGGGGCATCGAGCTGCAACGTGTCCTTTGTTTCAGCAACGTAGGCATCTTCCTTCCTTGAAGCAGTGAGCTCGTTCAGTGGGGGTGAGTTTCCCAGGCTTGAACGTGACTTTGTCAACGTCCATTGCATAGGGGTCTTTGGTAGGGGTAGAGCGATGGTTTGAGGATATGGAAGAGATAGGTTTCCCACAGTCGTGGGCCTTCATCTTCATTTTCTGGGCGTGGAATTTCTTAGCTTTGGTGATCCATCCTTCTAGAGTGGTGGGTTCTGTGTCGACGCCAAGGATGAGTTTGACAATAAACGGGTCGAGTCCCGTGGCGAAGTAGTCGATGATAGTTTCTTCGTCGGTGAGTTCTCCTCGGGTGACGAGGTTCTGGAAGTCGGTAATGTATTCTTGGAATCCGTCTTCGAAGGGTTCTTTTTGGGTCTGATGGAGTTTCTTAATTTTGCGACGGGCTTTGTCTTTGATATTGAAGGGGTAGAAGGTGGTGGTAAAGTCGTCCACCAGCTTGTCGAAGGTTTTCTCTTTGGCATCGATGGAGGAGTTGGCTAATTTGTTGTACCATTTCTCGGAGAAGGGAACTCCCCTTCCGTGGTTCAAGCGATTTAGGGTGGTTACCATCTTGGTTTCGTCAGTGATGTAAATCTTTCCATTGATGGAGAAGTAGGCCTTCATGGCCTTGATCCAACGGGAGGCATCTGCAGGTTCTCCATTGAAGGAGTCGGGGAGCGCAGCCTTTACTTTGGTGACGGAAGTGAACATGGGGGGCAATGTGGTCTTTGGGGGTTGGGGTGTCTGAGTTCTAGGGGCGTAGGGTACTATGGCAAGAGGAGGGGTAGTCGTCCTTGAAGGCAGATCAATGACTATGGGGGTGGGTCGTGATGTCTCAGCAGACTCTGGGGTCTTAGGTCGTGATGGCTCAGCGGACACTGGGGATGACTGTGGGACTTGAGCAGTGCATTGAAAGAGGTGCTGTAGGGCACTTAGGTCTAGGGTTGGGTTCTGAGATACTGGGGTGGAACTAGAGGAACTTCCAGCAATCCTTCGTCTAGAAGGGAGAGCGGGGACTGGAGGTGTTGGCTTCTGAGGTACTAGGGCAGACAGGAGGTCTTTCTTGTCAGATTCTGGGGCTTTGAATGATTTAGGGGCTATGGTGACTATGGGGTGGTCCAACACCTAGATAGGTGGGACATAGGATACACTTGATCTTTTGTTACGCAGACGTGAGTCTAGTAACCAAGGGGTCTTTGTGGGTGATACTCACGAAGAGACCAACGACCACAAAGGGGGATCAAGGACTAAGGATGCATCAGACGGACGCAGACTAAGGGGGACTGAGGGATAGACCGAAGTCTAGACTAAGGGGCTTGAGGGAGAAGCAAAGCTTTGACTGAGAGACTAGAGACAAGCGGGAGCTTGGTCACAAGAGCTAACGTAGATTGTGTAGATCAAGTGTAAAGAACTAAGATACAGGCAGCGAGGTTTATATAGTTGAGAGACTACTAAACCGAGAACAATGGAAATCGGGAACACTAGACTGTTGTGAGAGAAACAATCAGGAGGGATGCTGTCCATGTGGAAGTGAAACACGTATCAAAGAGTGACCATATGGTCAGGAATGGTTACCATGCGGTGGCGATAGAGAAGAGCAGAAATAGAACACTGCTATGGGAAAGGAAAAGATTGACCATGTGGTCAGGAACGTTACCTTGTGATGGTTGGAGAGAAGCGGAGAAGAATGTCACTAGGGAAGGTCAAGAAAGACAACGGTGAACAGAGAATGAAGGAAGAGAAGAAAGACAACGGTGAACAGAGAATGAAGGAAGAGAAGAATGGAGCAGTATACATCATGTTGGAATAACCCTGGGAGGATCTCTACATCACAAGGAACGAGAAGTAGCACAAGACTGGGAATAAGGGAGAAAATTGTAACACATCCTATCCTACGATGTCAACACAAAGACGAGACCCAAACACTATGGACGTACGTCTAGTCACAAAGCCGCCAAACCACATCTGGGTAAACTCCATCACCCACAAATACCTCTTTGACTACCTCCACAAACCAGAGGATGCTACCCCAAATAATCCCAAATGATATACTGAACACGCCCTTGACAATTGTGCCTTATTCCATGTAGTCCACCTAGGATCTCGCTTCCTCCCAGCCACACAAGTATCAGCCCTCACTACCTCCACCAAGCTCGCTGTGGAAGCCAAGAAGCTGAAACCCAAGGTGAAACTCCCAGAAGAATACCTGCAATTTGCTTCAGTGTTCAACAAAGAATCTGCCAACCACCTCCCTCCCTCATGACCCTATGATCACAAAATTAATCTCAAGGAGACATTCGTCCCAAAAATAGATAAAGTCTACCCCTTTCCCCTGAAGAACAAAAAGCTACCAAGGAATTCCTTAAGGAAAACCTTGACACCCAGAAGATCTGTCCGTCAAACTTCCTGTAAGCATCACCGTTCTTCTTTGTAAAAAAGAAGGATGGAAAGCTCCACCCCTGCCAGGACTACTGCTACCTAAATGAACACACTATCTGTGACACCTATCCCCTTCCTCCCATTTCTGATCTCATTGATAAACTGAAAGGCGCCAATGTTTTCACCAAGTTTGATGTTCGATGAGGCTACAACAATGTACAAATCAAGGACAGTCATCAATGGAAGGCTGCCTTCATTACCCATAAGGGATTATTCAAACCCAACTGTTACACTAATGTGGTGGCTAGCGACAACCTCAAGAAACTAACCTCCTTGTCTGCGGGTGATACTCACAAGGAGACGCAGCAACCATAGCACAAGGGAACACAGGGGTGGATCTATAACAGGCTCAACTTGATGGAGATAGTCCCAAGTGTCCGGGTGAGGGATCAAGGGAAAGAGATAAAGTTTAAGGAGCAAGGGTCTTGCCCAAAGCGTAAAGCTTTCCCAAGGTGGTCATGTAGTCACCACGTAAGATTGCATAGAACTAACTTAGAGTTCCAGGGTACGAAATGGGCACTATAAATACTGTGTGGGAATGGAGTATGAAGCAGACAATAGACTGCTTTAGAAGAGGCAGGCATCCATAAGAGGAAAGTAAGCATAGGGGAATCCCAGGGGTTTCCCATCTAAATAAGGAATTGGAAATAGATAGAGACTGTGGAACAAAAGAGGAAATGGATATGAAATGGAATGAAACTCAGCATATGAAATAGTGGAGCGGTGGCGCATCAGTGGCGTCCATAGTTGATGGTGGTGTCTGCCAAGGTATCCTTCACATGCCTAGATTAGTACTGTGTGGGAACCGGTTCTACCCAGAGATCTGGATTGGGTAGAAGGTGTTCCAGGGGATTGGTACTGATCCCATATTCCAACAGGAAGTAGTCCAGCAGTCCATCATCCTCTCTATGCAGCAAGGCTGCCTGTGCCTCAAGAATGTCATCCGCATTGTCCTCTCTCCACTGTTCTTCATACATCAAGAAAGCCCTGTCCTGAACATTCAGTCATGGTTGCCAAAGGTTGAAAGTTGTTCCCATGCCATCACAGGGATGAATTGTAACAACAAGCAGTCCTCTTGATAGTGGCTAAATTGATGGCAAGCAAGACATTCAATGTTGGCAGTAGGCAGAGTGCAAGGGACTGCAGTGGAAAGAACCTGGGTAGGGAAATTGATGATGGTTCTTCCATTGACAATCATGGTGTATGCCTGAAATTGAGTAACAGCCAGAATGTCTACAGTTGGGCTGGGGGGCTGGGTGAGTGGCAGGGAGGGTTCTTGTTCAATCAACGGAGGAATGGGAAGTGGTCTGGGTGAGTTAATGGTAGGGAGATGGGACAGGTAGTGCTCTTGTTGCTCCTGGTTCATGGATAAGTAGACTTGACGAAAGACAGGGATGATGTCTTCAGGTGACACATGGTTAATCAAGAGGGCAAAATTGGCAATATAGAGAGCATGGAGGATTTGTAAGATGACATTTTGGACAGATTGACATAAGGGAACAGCAAAGGCTTCTGGGAGGTCATTGGGGACGGAAAGGTTATGGTAATGTTGAAGGGAGACAGAGGAGTAAAAGATCCATATAAGATGGGGAAGTAATGAGTTGTCTCTAAAGTCTGGGAGACATTCAATGATGAAGGTAATGTGGGTCTCTGAGAGAATGCAAACAAAGAGTTGAATAGCAAAGTTGAAGGGTAGGAATTGGGGGTAAACTCGTCAGCCTAAAATCAGAGAAGGCATTCTTGAGGGGGTAGAGGAAAGTGTGATCAACATGGTTATCTTTTGAAGTGTAGATAGTAGAGAAAGGTTAATAAAGCAAATACTAGGCAACAGGTGACAAAGAGTGTGACAGAAACAACAATTAATTTGACGGGGTTATAAGAGAGGCTACCTGGGTAGTTTCGGGCAATGGGCATGTGACTACATACCTCAGGAATCATTCAGTTGACAAGATACTCATGAAGAGACTGTTGAGTCAAGAGAACATTTAGTATTTGTTATGGTACTGACAATAGTCCAGCTGACAGAACAACCAGTGAATATGGGCGTGTGGTACTTTGGAGGAGTTGGGGGATAAGGTGGTAGGTTTCTTTTTGGTTTTAGGATAAGGTGGTGGTGAAGAATGTTTCAGAGGAGGGGCTAGCAAAGAGTGCCAGTGGGGGATGAAGATGGGGGCATTGGGGTTGAGGGTAGAACATGAGGGGTCCATGGCTCTTTAAGATTGGAGATTGTGGGTGTCCTTATACTCTTTAAGAATAAGGGGAGCATGATGGAGATTAACTTCAGGTTCCCAGGTATTTTTGGAGGAGAGATAGCCTTTCCATGCAGTTAGGTTGGGTGGAGGTCATGTTACAGTTTGCCCCCATGTCACTACGGAAACAACTTTTGACCAATGGTAACCAGGACCGGACACTCAGGATAATGTGTTTCTTATGTATGAAGAACAATGGAGAGAGGATGACATCTACAATATGCTGGAGGCACAGCTAGCATCACTGTACAAGGAGGATGATGGGTTGTTGGACTACTTCCCACTTGGCTACTCAATCAGCACTAACCACCTGGATTTGCTTCTTCCAGATCCAGATCTCTGGGTCAAACCAACCCTTCCACACCACCACAGGACCTAATCTGGATGTGGGAGTCATACCTTGACATGGGTACCTTGGCAGGTACCACCATCAACTGTGGACACCACTAATGCGCCACTGCTCCACTATTTCATATGCCAAGTTCCATTTCATTTCATTTCTGTTCTTCGCTTCGTCAGCTAGTTCTATTTATTTCCAATTCTCTATCTAGACAGGATGCCCCAGGAAAACCCCAGGGATTCCCTTACGTCTAACTTCTCCTTCTAGATGTTTACCTCTCCTAAAGCGGTCTCTTCTCTACTTCGTACTCCATTCCCACATAGTATTTATAGTGCCCATTTTGTACCCTGTAACTCTAAGTTAGTTCTATGCAATCCTACATGGTGACTACATGATCACCTTGGGAAAGCTTCACGCTTTAGGTGAGACCCTTACACTTCAAACCCTATCTTCATCCTTGATCCCTTACCCAGATACTTGGGATCAACTTCCTCGAAGTTGAACCCATATAGGAATACTTGATCCATCACTTTGTCCCCTTGTGCTTCGGTTGTTGCATCTCCTTGTGAGTACCACCTGTAGACAAGGAGGTTAGTTTCTCAAGGTTGTCGCTAGCCACCATGTTAGCATAACACATGAGATGCTCATCACTATCTTTGGGAAACTCCTCTGGCTAGAGCAAGAGCAGATGAAGGATGAAGTCAGTGCCTTCATCAGATCAGATGACTTCAGGCTAATTATCTTTTTTGTTAAGTGAATGGAAGCTCACCATTACATGTACAGGAGGTTCTCCAGGATCGGATCCTGATGGCACTTCTGTCTGTGAACATTTCATGCTACTTGAATGGCATCAACAATCAAACTTGGGTTTGTACTAGTACATTGTCACCATATTTGATATACCAACATCCTTCCAACTTTTTCTAGGGCTTTATCAAGGTGAACCTGAATGTTTTCAACATCCCACCTCTGGTAATGAAGGATGCTCAACTGACCATTTTCATAGACACTCTTATGAGGGATGTCTTGACAAAGCAGCGATCCCAGATCAAGACAAAGGTATGACATTCCCTTGAATTTGATTATAAACTGACCATATCCTCACCACCATAGATTGTATCCAGCATCATGAAGAAACGTCACATATCTGGCCTTGCAAAGTCTCTTGCTGGGCATGACTAGATCAATGTCACATTGGCACAATGGGGACAGTTTGCATTTCTGGTAAGTAATCTAAATCCTGTTTATTTGCCACTAAATGTCTTTCAGTGACAAAATTACATCCTTTTCAGTGCCATGGTGGATGAAACCCTAGTCAAGAAAGTTTCTGATGCACGAGAGGATTCTCAAGGTCCTTTTGACAATGGTGAGTCTACTGACAATGTGGCCCAGAGCTGGTCCTGTCACCAGTTCTGGGAGTTTGTTGACAAGCTCCTTGATCAGATGAGAGATGAAGTCTGCCATGAAGCCAATTCGGAGCTTTGGAAGCAAGCTTGGGAACAGTGAGTTGGTATATGATCATGATGTTCTTCTGTAACTAACTATTCAGTAGGTTTTTCACTGACATGCTCCAGTCTGACCTTGAGCAGTTCCCACCTGAGACCAAGTCCACATCTTTACATCCATCAGATGGGATAAGCATTCCTGAGTGGCAGAAAGCTATTCACCAGCATCTTGCATGGTTGTAGTATTCCCTGGCCCCCACTCACCCTTTTCCTTATTGTTGCAGTTGTAGCATCGTCCCTCCAGTTTCTTATCACCTTCAGGTGATCTTCCACACCCTTCCTTATTTCCCTCCACTCCCTTACTACCATCTAATCACATACTGTCAGTATGTCTCTCATTGTTACCATTAACCATATGCTGTGGATGCGTTGTCTCTGTCCCTGCTCCTTTCCACTCTCACTACTCATCTATTAGTACTATACTGCCTATTGTGTGATCAATGCACTCTATCATCACATACCTCACTGCATCAGGTTTATACAATTGTTTGTTTTGGTTTTAACATTCTTAAGCACCATGGTATATGTGTTACAATTTGCCCCCAGGGCTTCTATCAATGGCAACCGGAACCAGACATACAGGACAACACATACAAACTCTACAAGGAACAATGGAGGAGTGACGACATCACAGACCTACTGGAGGCAGAAGCAGTGGGACTACATGGTGAGAAGGATGGGCTGTTGGACTACTTTCCCACGGGTTATGATAACCCCACCAACCGTCCAGACTCCCTACTCCCTGATCCAGATCTATGGATCGATCCCACAGCACACACATTAGGACAGCCTGAGAACCATACCTTGGCAAGGCCGGATTGGGAACACCACTGATACGCCACCATCAGTGGCACCACCACCATTTCATCTGCTGAGTTTCATTCCATTTCATATTCTCCTTATGGCAATCACTCTTACTATATTTATTGCTCATGAGAGCCAGCCTCTTTTCTCTATTTCCAATTTCTTATTTATCCAGGGAAACCCCAGGGATTCCCCTTCATCTATTTCCTCTTACGGATGTTTACCTCTCCTAAAGCGTTCTCTCACACACTTTATACTCCGCTCCCACATAGTATTTATAGCGCCCATTTTGTACTCTGTAACCTTAAGTTAGTTCTATGCAATCTTACGTGGTGACTATATGACTGCCTTGGGAAAGCTCCGCGCTTTAGGCAAGACCGCTCCTCAAACCTTCTCTTCTTTCCTCAATCCCTTACCCAGATACTTGGGACCTTCTCTCGAGTGGAGCCCCATTCAATCCATCACCTGTTTCCCTTGACTCACAGTCGCTGCGCCTCCTCGTGAGTGCCACCTGTGCGGATTCAAGGAGGTTAGTTTCTTGAGGTTGCCGTTAGCCATCGCATTAGCATAACAATATGAGAGCAAGCAATGCATGAACATCCACCCCAGTGAGCATTGGGCATGCAGTACTATGTACTATTGATATTGCCAACCATACTGGGTGGTCATTTCTACTTGCACTTCATTTGTGTTCAGCCTATCATATGTCACTCACATGAGCATACTGTGCTTAAGTGTTGACATGATACAGAATAGACATAGTGGCCCACACAACCAAATGAATGTTTTAATTGTACAGAGTCAATTCTGGCCTACATCCCAAAAACATTCATTAACTGTTGTACTAATGTTTCACACCTGTTGGATGTATGTATTTACGACAAGGTTGGATTGCTGTCGCTTACATTGATCCACACATGACAAGACAGACGTCTGTTGAACATAGGTGCCAAGTAGCCAGTAACAGTGGTTCTAAGGTAAGTCGGTCATTCAACCCCCAATAGCAGGCTGACACTAAAATAGACCA
>JBBPTR010000104.1:0-31647 GCA_038094255.1 Porphyrellus aff. niger
GGATAAAAGACAGTAAGTTATCTCCCGATTAAGGGTCCAACATTTCTGATCACATGGCAGACGTAGACGCGGTGATCCAGCAGTTCTACCCAGGGGAGTTGGGTGGCCTCGCCATTGCCGAGATAATTTTTGGAGCTGCCAACCCATCTGGTATGTGCGCCAAGGTAGTGTTCGGTGTTGACCATTGACCGCTTGGCAGGCAGGCTCCCGGTGTCATTCCCGTCGAGCGTTGGCACCGCGCCCGCCTTTTACAACTACCTCAAGGGCGCACGTCCGATTGACCCGGGTGTTATCTACCCGAATGGTTCCATGCATTTTGGACACCAGGTAACCTTTCCTCCGTGTGGAGTCACTTGTTTGTGTTACCCAGCGTCTCCCAGTACGTCCTTGACACACCAGTTCCTACATGGAGCTTCGGTCATGGACTGAGCTATACGATGTTCAACTAGTGCGTTAAACGGTTCTTCACTTTGGTCAGCATACGTGTATTCACACAGTGCGATCAGCACTGACTTGCAGTTGTCTAACTCGACAATTGGACCGGACGAGGACTTCAACGTGACTGTTACCGTCCACAACACCGGCTCGAAGGACGGCAAGGAAGTCGTCCAGGTCAGTTCCGACGAGCAAGCAACTGACCGTGGTTCTTGAGCTGATGTCTCGATTGACCTCCAACTAGGTCTATATGATGGATCTCTTCAGCTCTGTCGTCACTCCCAACAAGCAGTTGATCGCCTTTACCAAGGTGGACATTTCGTGAGTCTGTTCGGGCCTGGGACATTCGTTGTGCTCGTGCTTCCGTTTCGCTGACTTGGTGGGTTGTAGTGTGGGACAATCGCAGACAGTGAGTGTCGAAGTCATGTCGGAGCAGCTTGCCGTATGGACCCCTGGGCAAGTTCTCACCTGCGCTCTCAGCTCGAGCAAATAGGCTAATCCGCGTTATCGTTTACCAAGCAACAAATGGGTCATTGAGCCTGGTACCTTCACCATCTTTGTGGGAACGAGCGAACAGGTATACCTCAAAACTACGCTGACAGTACAGTAAAGTGTTTTCCAACAACTTGGACGATAAACGCTACGACGTAGTTGACACATAGCTTGTGTCGATGGACTGGATGTGACGATGATCAGATATATCGTTCGCGCGTTCCCTTATACTTGCTGATCTTCTTTGATCGCCGAGGCACTCACTCGCTTGGCCTGCGATGCACTCGTTCGTTTACTTGCAGCTAGAGTGTTATTTTCCCTAATGAAGTTACATTTGCATCATAACGCGAATCTCGAGGTCAATGTCCATCGAAGAATTTCTGGCACGTCGGTAATATCGGCAAGTGTATGTATGAGAAGTGAAGCACTGAGGTCCAATGGACGATGCTCGCACAAACGATGGGCATCGGACTTGATGAAAACACGTCAATTGATTACCAATTGCATCTTATTGGCAGCGCCGGGGTTACTCTCGGATTCCCAACAAAAGGTGGTATTCGGGTGGGTAGAAATATTGAGATGGAGGAGAGCATCAACCGATTTCATGTTCTGCTAACAGCTACGAGCCAGGTAGGACTGTGAGGTTGCAAACCGCGAACGATGGAAGATGAGAACTCACCACATTGGGAATGCCGTTCGAGATCGGGTAGGAATGCTTGCAGTTCGGACATATCATCGTACCTTCAACGACGTGAATCTATGCATTGCACTGAGAAATCACTCGTTGGACAAGAGAAAGTGGAAGGAGTACCTCGAGGAGGATGTGATGTAGTCTTTGCAAGAACTCGTCATCCGTCATCTCTGGTTGTTCGGGTGGTAAAGACGTATCCCCAACCGACCATGCATATTTTAGATCTTGCTTCAGAGACAAAGGGACATGAGCGCTTGCCAATGTGGCGGAGTTGACAAGGGCACGCCATTCGAGTCTCGGAAGTACGTTTCTGATGAAATCAGGATTGAATTCTTGTTTGCGCAGTTCAATTTGGACATCTTAGAGTAACAATGGGAAATTGTTTGTGGTGCAGCCCTTTGCATGACAGGCTAGCAAATTGTGGGTGATCAGACAAACCATCAAGTAATACTTGATGCATACATAAGTGATTGAATGAATAGCCTTTCGGCTTGGACAACAATATGCTCACATGTCCTCAATTACCTTCAATACTGGAGAAGGAATTCATATACAAAGTTAGGAGGAGGAGGAGCAACCTTGCCTTCAGCTTGGTTGTGATGACAAGTGTGTTGGATGGATGAGTACACCTAAGCAGACAACAGTGGGGATCCATTGATTGCCACATCTGTTTCATGTGAGACTCATCAGGTCTATCTTAGGACATCCAAATGAAGACATCAGTGATATACCAGCCTTTTATCTGGTTCTTCTTGCCATTCTATACACATTTTGATAAATGGATTAGGGTTCATGGAGGGTTAAGCCTTACTGTGTTACGCTAACGCGATGGCTAACAGCAACCTCAAGAAACTAACCTCCTTGAATCCACACGGGTGGTACTCACAAGGAGATGCAGTGACCATGAGTCAAGGGAAATGGGTGATGGATCGAATGTAGCTCCACTTGAGAGAAGGTCCCAAGTATCCGGGTCAGGGATCAAGGGGAAGAGAAGGTTCAAGGAGCAAGTCTCACCTAAAGTGCGGAGCTTTCCCAAGGTGGTTGTATAGTCACTGTGTAAGATTGCATAGAACTAACTTAAGGTTACAGGGTACGAGATGGGCGCTGTAAATACTGTGTAGGGTCAGAGTACGAAGTGTGCAAGAGAATGCTTTAGGAGAGGTAAACATCCAGAAGAGGAAAGTAGGCATAGGGGAATCCCTGGGGTTTCCCTGGGGCATCCCGTCTAAATAGGGAATTGAAAATAGGAGAGAGAAGCTGACTGAGCAAGAAATATAAATAGTAATGGCGATTGCCAGAAAGAGAATATGAAATGGAATGAAACTTAGCATATGAAATGGATATTGGAAATGGTGGAGCATCAGTGGCATCTGCAGTGATGGTGGCGTCTGCCAAGGCACCTGTGCCAAGGTACGACTCCCAGGCCCTCCTAATGCATGCAACGTCTTGCTAGAGTAGGATCGATCCATAGATCTGGATTGGGAAGTAGGGAGTCTGGACAGTTGGTGTTGATGCTATACCCCAAGGGATAGTAGTCCAGGAGAGTATCGTCCTCTTTGTGCAGTCCAGCTGCCTCTGCTTCCAACAAGTCTGTGATGTCGTTGTTCCTCCATTGCTCCACGTAGAGCAAGTATGCGTTGTCCTGTACGTCCGGTTCTGGTTGCCATTGGTTGAAGTGCGTTCCCTTAGAGTCCCCGGGGTGAATTGTAACATACTGAAACAAGGAAATCTGTGCAACTTTAGTTGGTTCAAAGTTGCACAAATGGTTGTAGGAGCAACCATAATAAATTGGTTAATATAGCTACATAGTCTTCTTCTACATGGTTGTCTGGTTAGACCATAAGGCCAGAGTCTAACTTTTTTGCTAGTCAGTTTTGTCCAATTTTACTCTTGCCATGTCTTTGATTTGTCTCTATTTTGACTAGGTTTTGCCCAGGTCAAGGTCTACAAATGGTTGGTAGTCAAAGTATATGAAAAGTGTACCAAATGTAGCAAAAGGGTAAGGCCAGAGTCTTCTTTCATTGGTAGTCAAAAATGTAGGTTTTCCCAATTACTTGGTTGATGACTTGGCCTGAAAACATTAGGCCAAGGTCTGGATTATTGGCTAGTGATAAGCCTAGTAAAAGTGTAGCAAATGTAGTGAAAGGGTAAGGCCAGAGTCTTGGAAATGCTTGGCTTGATTTTGCTTGAAAAGTATAAAAAAATGACTAGGATTGGTGTTACAATTTTCTTCCTTTCTCACTATGTTGTACTTCTCCTTATCCCTCATAATGTAGAAGTCCTCCCTGGAGTACATCAGTACAATGTGCATTTGTCTATCCTTGTTCTTTGTGTTATGCTAACGCGGTGGCTGGCGACAACCTCAAGAAACTAACCTCCTTGTCTGTGTACAGGTGGTACTCACTAGGAGATGCAGCAACCGTAATACAAGGGAATGAAGTGGTGGATCAACTATTCCTGATGGGCTTAACTTGGAGGGAGATGATCCCAAGTATCTGGGTAAGGGATTGAGGGAAAGATAGAGTTTCGAGGAGCAAGGGTCTCGCCTAAAGTGCGAAGCTTTCCCAAGGTGGTCATGTAGTCACCACATAAGATTGTGTAGAACTAACTTAAGATTACAGGGTATGAAATGGGTGCTATAAATACTGTGTGGGATCAGAGTACAAAGTGTGTGAGAGAATACTTTAGGAGAGATGAACATCCATGTAAGGAAACTAGGCGTAAGGGAATCCCTGGGGTTTCCTATCTAAATAAGGAACTGAATATAAATAGAGCTGGCTGATGAAGCAAGAAACAGAAATGAAATGGAATGAAACTCAGCATATGAAATAGTGGAGTAGTGGAGCATCAGTGGCGTCTGTAGTTGATGGTGGTGCCTGCCAAGGTACCCGTGCCAAGGTACAACTCTCACGTCCTAGTTAGGTTGTCCTGCAATGTGTGAGAGTTGAATCTACCCAGAGATCTGGATCTGGGAGGAGCAAGTCTGGATGGTTAGTGGCCAGTGAGCAGCCTGAAGGATAGTAGTCCAGTAGTCTGTCGTCCTCCTTGTATAGGGAAGCTGTCTGTGCCTCCAGCATGTTGTAGATGTCATCTCCCTTCCATTGTTCATCATACATGAGAAAAGCTCTGTTGAAGTTATCCAGTCCCAGTTGCCCTTGGTTAGAAGTTGTCCCAGTAGTGTCAGAGAGGCAAATTGTAACACTTTGTCCTCTGTTTTCTGTCATTCCTCTTGTCTTCCCTTAGCAATGTTCTTCTTCTGCTCTTCATTACTGCCATTGCAAGGTAACTATTCCTGACCTCATGGTTGTCCTTTTGATACATGTTTCATTTCCTCATGGACAGCATCTCCTAATTGTTTCTCTCACAATGATCTAGTGTTCCCAGTTACCATTGTTCTCATTATAGTAGTCATATTACTACTTAAACCTCACTGCCTTGTATAGTAAACTCTACACTTGATCTATGCAATATACACCTAGTTCTTGTGACCAAGCCTTGCTTGTCTCCAGTTGAAGCTCTGCTTCTCCCTCATTCCTCCCTTAGTTGGAGCCTTCACTTTCCCTTAGTTCCCACCATCCTAGACTTCAGTCTAGTCCTCAGTACTTGATCCCTCTTCAAGGTGATTGGTCTCTTCATGAGTATCACCCTTGAGAGACTCCTTTGGTTACTAGACTTATGTCTGTATAATAATTGGTATGGCCAGAGTCTAGAAAATGTTGGCTACTTGATGGTAGTGGGTAATGGTAATGGTTTGCTAGTCTGGTGGTACTTAAACTCTAACATCCAAGTTGGGGGGGGTTTCTACATTCCCAGCTAATGCTAACATCCCAGTTCTGAGGGTTTTAATCCTAACATCCTAGTTGAGGATGGTAGTGCTAATCCTAGTTGGAAATGGTAATGCTGATCCTAGCTAGATTGGTAGACATAAGGCCAGAGTCTACAAAATTCCCTAGTCAAAATGGCTTGATTTCTGTCCCATTTGGCTAGTAAGGATAAGGTCACAGTCTACTAAATCTACTCTCCAATCCATACCAGATAATCTCCTGGGTTCTTGCTATATATTCCATGCTCACTCCATGTTTAATCTTCTCTTTCTATCACTAGACTTTGTTAAAAATATCAGTAGTTGGAAATAGTAATGCTAAGCCTAGCTTGATTTGTAGATCTGATCTAGTTGTCTAAAAAGGATAAGGCCAGGATCTAGCAAATTGCCTAGTCAACCTAGCTTGATTTCTGTCCCGTTTGGCTAGTAAATGTAAGGCCAAGGTCTAGCAAATTTCCTAGTCAAAGTCAATTGTTTTGTCTTCCATTTCTCTACTCAACATATGCCTACAGTCTACAAGAACTACCCTTCAAACTCTACCAAAATCCTCTACTAAAGTGTAGGAATGTCTACAAATTCATTACCTCAGTAAGAACATCTTTGTATTTACCTGTTTTTAACTTTTTATACTATAGTAGTCCTACTAAAAATTCCCCAAATATGTTCTCATCTTTTCCTGGTTATTATATTTTTTTTCTCTAATTTTCAGTGTATATTTGTCTTGGTCAAACTATTATCCATCTGGTAAGCTTTTTGTCTGGTAAGCATTCAACTTTCATCTCAATACTCCATAACTACCACTCCATATATTTTGCATCTCAAAGTGTGCTGGGTGTTTCTCTGTCATTTCAAGCAAGCAGCAAGCCTTGGCTACGAAAAACCTTTACACCCATCTTATTTTGGCGTGCAAGTATAATGATAACTTTCATGCTCACTTATTCATACTGGTCCATGAATTACTGGTTTCTCTCCTTCACCACCAGATCCATGGCACATGCAAGATGAAGTGCCCAACAGATCAAGCACTCTTTCTCCAATCTTTGAGATTTTCATCTGAAGGGACCTTGCACTTTCAGACTGCCAATGGATTGACACATGATTGTGTGATCCTACAGCACTGGTTCTTCACAATTGTTGCACACATTGCTTGATTGGAGACCAACTCTCAAGATACCTTTACCTTGTTTGATGAACCAACCCACTTAGCACATTCTCCCAAGGTTCCAGATAACATTGACTCTGCGCCAGTGTATAGTAGTGAAGATGGACAAGGGGACAGAGATAAGCAGGAGGAAGAGGACATGTTAGAGGAAGAGGACGCATTAGAGGAGGAGGATGTGCAGGAGGAAGAGGAAGAGCCAGAGGAACAAGAGGAAAAAGCCTCAGGTTCTTCTGCGATGAACGTTCTCAGGTGATAATTTATCCTTATGAACAAATGAGCTGTTACACAGATGTGAGTCTAGTAACCAAGGAACTTTCGTGGGTGATACTCATGAAGAGACCAACGACCACTAAGACGATCAAGACTGAGGATGCGCCGGATGGACACAGGCTGAAGGATCTAGAGGGTAGACCAAAGTCTAGACTAGGGAAACTCGAGGAAGAAGCGAGAGCCTCAACTGAGGGACTTAAGACAAGCGGGAGCTTGGTCACAAGAGCTAGCGTGTATTACGCAGATCAAGTGTGAGGTTTACTATACAAGCAGCAAGGTTTATATAGTTGAATGACTACTAAACCAGGAATAATGGACAATGGGGAAACTAGGCCATTGTGAGAGAAACGGCCAGGAGGAGCACTGTCCATGTGGAGATGAAACATGTATTAAGAGACTGACCATAAGGTCAGGAACGTTACCTTGTGATGACTGGAGAGAAGAGCGGAAAAGAACGTCACTAAGGGAACTCAATAGGAACAATAGTGAGCACTGGACTTAGAAGAAGAAAGAAAGAACAGGTTAGGTCATGTTGAAAGAGTCCAGGAAGGACTTCTAGATCACAGGGAACGGAGATGAAGAGTATGAAGCGATGAATGAGGAAAATTATAACATGAGCTATATCTTATACTCTTTCTAGAATTATCCATCGGGAGAGAGTATACTGGCTTCGAACAACAGCAAGCAGCAATTATTTCACTCCATACGATCAACTTAAATCTCTATGGTATGATGTTGCTCCAACAGCCTTCAGAGAAGGTTCAAAGATAGGCCATATATTCCAGCCTGATGGCAGTATGGTTATCATTGATGCAGTTGGAGAAAGCCACCCATTTGACTTGATGGATATTGGAAAAGAGGTTTGGCACATTGTCCTCAAGATAGAATCTTTGCTATCCATGTGCCTCCCCAGTGAAAAATGTCATCTGTTTTTTTGACTTTGTTTCACTGCATTGTGCCTGTTACAATTTTCTTCCTTTCATCTCATGTCGGACTTCTCCTCATCCCTTGTGACATAGAAGTCCTTCCAGGATTGCACCAATATGATATGTATATACATGTCAATCCTTATTCTCCTGCATCCACCTTTCCTGATTGATCCCCTTGTTTTCCCTTAGTGATGTTCTTCTTCTGCTTTTCACTCCAGTCATCACAAGGTATTGTTCCTGACCACATAGTCACTCACTTCTTTTCCCTTAGCAATGTTCCTTTTCTGCTCTTCCTTACTGCCATTGCTAAGTAATTGTTCCTGACCATATGGTCACCTCTTTGATACATGTTTCACTCTCATCATGGACAGCCTCTCCTGATTGTTTCTCTCACAATAATCCAGTGTTCCATGTTACCCTTGTTCCTAGTATGGTAGTCATACCAATACTTAAGCCTCACTGCCTTGTATTGTAAACCTTACACTTGATCTACACAATACATGCTAGCTCTTGTGACCAAGCTCCCGCTTGCCTCCAGTTGAAGCTCTTGCTTCTCTCTCAATCCCCTTAGTCCCTTAGTCGAAGCTCTAGCTTCTCCCTTAGTCCCCATCATCCAAGACCTTGGTCTTGTCTTTGGTCCTTGATTTCCCTTTGAGGTTATTGGTCTCTTCATGAGTATTACCCTCAAAGTTCCCTTGGTTATGAGACTTGCATCTGCATAACAGTGCCCATCTTATCTTGATTAATGTCTACACAATACCTCATGTCGGTGTAGGCTTCTGATAACTAAGCAACACTTCACAGGTATCTTGTGTGCTACCACATTTGGCTAGCTTTCACTCAATCAACAGGTACTCCTGTAGATGTATACTGTTAGTGTGGTTGGCTAGTGGTCACATCTATATGGTAGTTCTGAATAACAGTAACCACTTCCAGTGATTTTCTGGTGATCCTGTGCTTCTGGTGGTTTTCCAGTGATTTTCCAGTGATTCTGTGCTTCTAGTATGATTCCATGCTTCTGGTGTGATTCCATGCTCCCAGTGATTTTCCAGTCATTCCATGCTTCCAGTGTCATTCCGTGCTCTCAGTATGCTTCTGGACCCACAAGCACAATCCTTGTGGAATTGTTAATTAAAACAAGTCTTTATATATTCCCAGTCCATGATATATAACATGTCTTCTATAACCCCTTTCTCCAACATAACACCTGTTACACTAATGCGGTGGCTAGTGACAACCTCAAGAAACTAACCTCCTTGCCTGTGGGTGGTACTCATGAGGAGATGCAGTAACCATAGTGCAAGGGGACGAAGTGGTAGATCAAATATTCCTAAACGGGCTCAACTCGAGATAGGAGTTCCCAAGTATCCAGGTGAGGGATTGAGAGAAGTGTAATGGTTTCAAGGAGCAAGGGTCTTGCCTAAAGCACAAGGCTTTCCCAAGGCAGTTGTGTAGTCACCATGTAAGATTGTGTAGAACTAACTTAGAGTTTACAGGGTACGAAATGGGCACTATAAATACTATGTGGGATTGGAGTACAAAGCGTGTGAGAGAATGCTTTGGGAGAGGTAAATGTCCATATAAGGGAGATAGGCATAGGGGATTCCCTGGGGATTCCCATCTACATAAGGGAAAGGAATATAAATAGAATGAGTTGATAAAGTGAGAAATGGAAATGGAATGGAGTGAAACTCAGCATATGAAATGGTGGAGCAGTGGCATATCAGTGGCTTCCACAGTTGATGGTGGCACCTGCCAAGGTACCCATGCCAAGGTACAACTCCCACATCTGAGTTAGGTAGTACTGCGGCGTGCAGTGCTGCGATGAGTAAGCATCAGGTCTACCCATAGATCTGGATCAGGCAGAAGGGATTCTGGGTGATTAGTACTGATCCCATACCCAAGTGGGAAGTAGTCCAGTAGCCTGTCATCCTCATTGTGTAGTGATGTTGCCTATATCTCCAACATGTTGTAGATATCATCCCCTTTCCATTGTTCTTCATACATGAGAAAAGCCCTGTCCTGAACATCTGGTTTCAGTTGCCATTGATTAAATGTTGTCCCATTAATGCCATGGGGAAGAATTGTAATAACACCCACCATCCATACTCCCACTATTTGTTACGATTCACCCCCATGGCACCAATGGGACAACTTTTGATCATTGGCAACTAAAACTGGAGGTTCACAAGAGGGCTTTTCTGATGTATGAAGAACAATGGAGGGAAGACAACATCTATGACATGATGGAGGCACAGGCTGCAGTGCAATACAAAAAGGATGACACGCTCTTGGACTACTTCCCATTGGGGTACTTGATTGGCACCAACCACCCAGACTCCCTTCTACCCGATCCAGATCTATGGGTAGATCCGACTCTCGCACACCGCAGCACTACCTAACTTGAACGTGGGAGTTGTACCTTGGCACAGGTACCTTGGCAGGCACCATCATCAACTGTGGATGCCACTGATGCGCCACTGCTCCACCATTTCATATGCTGAGTTTCATTCCATTTCATTTCCATTTCCTACTTCATCAGCTAGTTCTATTTATATTCCTTTTCTCTATTTAGACAGGAAACCCCAGGGAATCCCCTATGCCTACTTTCCTATCTTGGATGTTCCTATCTCCTAAAGCGTTCTCTCACATGCTTTGTACTCCAACCTTCCCCCGTATTTATAGCGCCCATTTTGTATCCTGTAACTCTAAGTTAGTTCTATGCAATCTTATGTGGTGACTACACGACTGCCTTTGGAAAGCTTCATGCTTTAGGTGAGACCCTTGCTCCTTGAAACCTTATTGCTTCCCTCAATCCCTCACCCAGATACTTGGGACTATCCCCATCGAGTTGAGCCCATTACAGAACATATGATCCGTTACTTCATTCCCTTGTGCTCCGGTTGCTGTGTCTCTTCGTGAGTACCACCTGCAGACAAGGAGGTTAGTTTCTCAAGGTTGTCGCTAGCCACCGTGTTAGCATAACACTATTCAATACCCCTTAATTTCACTACCTTTATTCATTCACCAATAGTAGCTAATTGAAACCTTCCAGTTGATTCATGCTCTCCCTTTTTTTGTCCTGTCTAGTTTCTCTCACTCCCATCTCTGCAGTGTCTTACAATCTGTCAACATACTAACTTTCCAAGTACTCACTTATCTATTTCAAATTGCATTTGTCATTTTAAACACTAACTCATTACACTTTCCCCTTGTCCAACTCCCACCCTGCCAGTAAGCAAATGGAAAACCAAAACTTCACTTGCTGGAGACCAATATAATCATTTATCCCTTCCTCAGACCTCTTCCATTACCCATACCAATACCATTATCCTCTTATCCTCCTGAGAACAAATCTTGCACCATATAGCCTTTCCTTTTGATCTCTTCTTAAAGGTCACCCAACTATCCATCACCCATCACACCCTTACCAAATTTCCATAGCTCCTCATATGGTCTACAACCCTCACTGAGTCCATCATCATCCTCAACTTCCTCTCATGTCAACTCTGCTTTCCTCCCTCCCTTCTTCTAGCCCTTGGTCCCATTACTGCCTCCAAACTCACTCCTCTATTTATCCTTGGCAATTTCCTCATTATCTTTGGAAGTTTTCTTTGTATCATGAGCCTTTGCTTTCTTGGTTCCCTCTACACATTCATCCAGTGCATATGCAAGGACCATGTTCTCATTATCACAGGTCCTTATGCTTTCCTTCATCACCCTGGCTATGCCAGCCTCCTTTACTCCATGATTAGCTGGACCATAATATATACCAAACCTCATTCATGGCTCCATGCATCTGACATCCTCTACTTCACCTGCCCCAGCCTTTTCTTTGCAATTGCTGCCCTTTACACACTATTCAGCATTATCACTCTCTTTCATTGCTCAGCAGTTGAGGACCACTTTTTATCACACAAGTTTGGTCCTGAATGGTTAGCTTGGGCCACTAGTGTTATGTATAGACTTCTACCCTTTGTGTATTAGTATTTAATCCAATCTCACCTTATCCAATTCTCAATCCATGATCTCTCCAATTCAAGTCTTCCATCACCTTCACCACTACAACAGCAAACCTCTTCCATCCTCACTGATCCTTCTGACTCTTCCCATACTTCCCCTACTTCCATCACTTCAGTTGCCACCCTCTCCAGAGTCCTCTTCCATGAGCATTCAAATCAACATTCTGTGTCCTTCATCATGACTTCACTAAGCTTTGAGTAGTGTCAAATGTATCTCCAGATCGATGAAATGGGTGTAGACACCACATCTGCAAGCATTATTCCTGCAACTGGAATGTTTTCCTTATAAATGCTACATGAATTACATCACTCCAAAACACTTCATAAATATGTATATTGCATACCTGCTCCCAACATTATGCTCTGCACCTCAGTGCACTAGAACCTTTGG
Organism: Porphyrellus aff. niger; assembly: GCA_038094255.1. NCBI lineage: Eukaryota > Fungi > Basidiomycota > Agaricomycetes > Boletales > Boletaceae > Porphyrellus > Porphyrellus aff. niger. Next base: position 12,216 of record JBBPTR010000104.1, read on the forward strand.
AACTGTTGGAACTATTGGAACCATTGGAATCTCTGCAAGCACCTTGATGATAATTGAGAGGCACCAAGGATATGAAACTATGCATCACATTTGAGTTCACTGGTTTGCTTCCAGGTCTATTCCACTATTTTTTTTTTCCTGTATCTCAGAGGGTATTTTTTCGACCCACTCATGCACCCATCATAGTTCCAGGGCTGTATTTGGGGCATACTATATTGCCCCACATCCAATCCAAACCCCACTCCATTCCATTTATTCCATCCACCTACTTCTTTCTTTAACTACATACTCTTTCTTATTCTCATTCATTCTAACCTTCTTCCCTTTCCTCTCTTTCACCAAATTCCATTGTCACCAGTTTATGGTCAATGTTTCACATGCTTGTTGTCCTTGCATGCTTTTCTTTCTGACACTGTCCCCTTATTTACTCAACAATCATCTCCCACTCTCCAACATGAATTCCCCATCATCTGCTTTCTTTTTTACCCAGCCCACTTCCTCTGCTCAATCTCCACCCACCAATGCCACCCACAAAGTCCTCTACAACTCTGGCCAATGACTGGGAGAAACCTGGCAACAGTTTTTTGCTTATAGGTCTGAGTCCCATGCAAGGATCAAACAGCAAAAGACTCCAGTGCTCAAACAGGCCCATAAGCAACATGCCAAACACACCAAGAAGCTTGGTGCTCCTGGTCACAAGGGTACCAATGTCTTCTACTGGGAGGATAATGATGCCATCAGTTTCAGGGTCTATACCCCTGTTGGCCACAACAAGGTTTCCAATACCTGCAAGAGGTATACCTCTGGTCAAAAGCACTACAACCAGTTCACAGATGAGTGGGACATCTGCTCTAACTTTGATCCCAACACCTACTTCTCCAACCAGGACTTCAATGACAATGACAATCACCCACCACATCCTCCAATCTCTCCTCCACCTTCATTCCCAGTCATATTACCACACTCACCAGAACCTCGACCTCCTCCCAAAGCCCAAGGTGTTCCCCTTCATCCTGTAAGTCCTTCTTATATCTATACTCCCCATATTAATTCTTCTTTAGCCAACCTCTCCTCTTCCCATCCATGCAGAGGTCCACATCATCAATTCTCAACCCCTCCAAATCCAAACCTGCTTCATCAACTTGATCACTGACTTCCACATTGCCCACCTCCTAAACCTCCTTCAAGTTCACCCCAACCTCTTCCCAGCCATCAAGTTCTTCAAGATGAGCATCAACATCATGGTCACAGGAGGCAATCCAGCTGTGCCACTTTGGCACCTCAGACATCTCAAGCACATGACCCTGAGTACCCCAGAGATAGACCAAGCATTCAACATGCTCTGCAATTGTATTGCTTACATACAGGCACTTGTGTAACATCTTCATCTTTTATGCCAATTCTATCCCTTGCTTCTGAATTCTGGGACTGAAGTTGATCTCCAACATGTCATGTCCTGTTTCACTCCATAGTACCTATTATATAGGGTCCCATGTAGACCCCACCACATGAGCAATTACCCATTTACAATGCCCTCCAGGCACTTTCATACTTCTGCTGAACTTACCACATTCTAGCAAATGAACTGCAGCCACTTCTCTTGCTAAATAAATCCAAATCCAGAATGATCACCTTCAATTAGCTTTTCAAAGCAGTGTAAACATTCATATGTTGTCACCTAAGCATTTGTCTCCATTTCTGCAAGTCCTTACTTCCATGCTACTTGAGACCAATCTTCTTTCCAGGATCCTCCCAGATTCTTTCCAGGCCTTTTCTATTCTCAGCATCTCTTCATGGCTATTCCTCTTTCTCATACAAGTTTACATGTGCTTCATTTATTCACACCATAACCCCCCACATCCTTATACCTCCCAGCATAATAGACCACAGGAAGCATCCAGAAGCATCTAGAATCAGTGCCATGTGCACATGTATGCACACATGATTTTACCCTTGTTATCATACCATGCAATGTACATTTAAACATTGCTCTACCATCTCCCTTTATTGTTTTCCCACCAACTTGCATGTTCTTCAATGTCATACCAGAACCCAGAACCCAGAACCAGAACTGCAGGAAGTTGTTGCATTGCAACACAACCACATCACATCTCCAACATATACAACTGCTCTACAGACAGGTTCAACTATAGCTCATCAAATCCAGTCCTCACAAAACCAACAATAAAACTCACCCATTGCATAAGCACCAGGATCTTTGCCACACTTAGAGTTCCCCTCTCCCCTTGCAGTAACCCCTGCCTGAGTCCCATCTACACCAATTCATAGTATGTCAATTTCATCTTCTTGCTCTCCTTCTCACCTTTCAGCATGAAAAACAACCAATGCATCCCATTTGAAAGATAGAATCAAATCAGCTTTTGTCTAGAAACTTCCCATTAGATTTTCCTTACCCTGTTTCTATGTTCATACCCACTCTGTTCTTGTTACCAGCATGACAGCTTGTCCCACGGCTTCTGGGATGTGGTCAGTTAGTGCCCCATTCACCCATTTTGCTTCCATGATCAAAAACCAAGTTTTGGCAAGCTTAAACATGTCTGTTACAATTCACCCTCAGTCACAGGAAACAGATAACACTACAATTTCTTTCTCTTACAATGACCTATGGGACAGCTGGGATAGAGATGACATGTAGGCAACAGAGGCCCAAACTGCCAGCTGGTATTAGGAGATGGAGAGACTATTGGACTACTACCTGATGGGATACTCCCTTGCCACCAATCACCCAGACTCCCTCCTTCCCAATCCAGATCTTTGGATTGATCCAACTCTCACATGCCATAGAACAACTTAGTCTGGATGTGGGAGTCATACAGTGAGCAACAAAACCATTGCAAAGTTGGTAATGTTCTTATTGTTGACCTTATATCTGGAGAACCACTGAAGGCAGACCAATAAACCTTAGTAGTACCTGAAAGCCCTAATCAAGGGCTTTCTAAAAATATATACATTGCTTATGTAATTCCTTCCATGTCACAAGATATTCAAGGTTTAATCAAGGGTACTCATTGCAATAGTTTTGTTGCTGATATCTTGGGTATCTAAATATAGTATTAGATATATCCTCCTTTGGCCTTGATGACCTCCTGAACCCTCCTAGGCATACTCTCAATCAACTCCTGACACTTGTTAACTCCAATCTTCTCCTATTCCACCTATACTCTCTCCCAAAGTTCAATAATACCCTTAGGTGGCTCAGGGTACTCTGCCAGCCTTCTTTTGAGAAGAATCCATAGGTATTCTATTGGGTTAAGGTCTGGTGTTATGCTAACGCGATGGCTAGATGATAACCTCCAGAGACTAACCTCCTTGAATCCGCACAGGTGGCACTCACGAAGAGGCACAGCGACTGTGAGTCAAGGGTAACAAGTAATGGATCGAACGGGGCTCCACTCGAGAGAAGGTCCCAAGTATCCGGGTCAGGGATCGAGGGAAGAAGATAGGGTTTGAGGAGCGGTCTCGCCTAAAGCATGAAGCTTCCCGAAGGCGGTCGTTTAGTCACCACGTAGAATTGTGTAGAACTAACTTAAGGTTACAGGGTACAAAATGGGTGGTATAAATACTGTGTAGAAGTGGAGTATGAAGCGTGTGAGAGAACACTTTAGGAGAGGCAAGCGTCCATAAGAGGAAAGAGACAAAGGGAAATCCCTGGGGTTTCCCTGGATAAATAAGGAATTGGAAATAGACGAAAAGAGCTTGCTCTCACGAGCAATAAATATAGTAAGAGGGATTGCCATAAGGAGAATTGGAATTGGAATGAAACTCAGCATATGAAATGGTGGCGGCGCCACTGATGGTGGTGTATCAGTGGCGTTCCCAATCCGGCCTTGCCAAGGTACGGTTCTCAGGCCGTCCTAAAGCGTATGCCGTGGGATCGATCCATAGATCTGGATCGGGGAGCAGGGAGTCAGACCGATAGGTGGAGTTGTCGTAACCCATGGGAAAGTAATCCAACAGCCCGTCCCTCTCATTGTGTAGTCCTGCAGCTTCCACCTCCAGTAGGTCCGTTATGTCGTCGGCCCTCCATTGTTCTTCGTAGAGTTTATACGTGTTGTCCTGTACGTCTGGTTCTGGTTGCCAGTGATAGAAGCCCTGGGGGCGAATTGTAACATCTGGAGATTGAGCAGGCTATACCATGACCTCAAATCCATGCTCAGCCAACCACTCCCAAGCTCTCCTGCTAGTGTGTTTGGGATCATTATCCTGCTGAAAGATAATGTGTTACAATTTGCCCTTGTAACAACAATGGGACTACTTTCGACCAATGGCAATGAAGACCGGATGTTCAGGATAGGGCTTTTCTCATGTACGAAGAGCAGAGGAGAGAGGACAACATCTACGATATGCTCAAGGCACAGGCAGCATTGCTACACAAGGAGGACGACAGGCTGCTGGATTATTTCCCACTTGGATACGGGATCAGCATGAATCTACCGGAATCTCTTCTACCCAATCCAGATCTCTGGGTAGATCCGATGCTTACGCATCGCAGTACTGCACACTGCAATATCACCTAACTCAGACAAGGGAGTCATACCTTGGCACAGGTACCTTGGCAGGCACCATCATCAACTGTAGACACCACTGATGTGTCACCGCTCCACTATTTCATATGCCAAGTTTCATTTCATTTCATTTCTGTTTCTTGCTTCATCAGCTAGTTCTATTTATTTCCAATTCCATATTTAGATGGGACACCCCTGGGAAACCCTAGGGATTCCCCTATGCTTACTTTCCTCTTATGGATGCCAGCCTCTCCTAAAGCGGTCTATTGTCCACTTCATACTCTGTTCCCACACAGTATTTATAGCACTCATTTCGTACCCTATAACTCTAAGTTAGTTCTACGCAACCTTACGTGGTGACTACACAACTGCCTTGGGAAAGCTTTGCACTTTAGGCAAGACCCTTGTTCCTCAAACCTAATTACTTCCCCTCGATCCCTTACCCAAATACTTGGGACTATCCCTGTTGAGTCAAGCCTATTAGAGAACACACAATCCACCACTTTGTTCCCTTGTGCTACAGTTGCTGAGTCTCCTAGTGAGTACCACCCATAGACAAGAAGGTTAGTCTCTCGAGGTTATCACTAGCCACTGCGTTAGCATAACATAATGTCATTAGGAGATTTCCCATAGAACTCTAGAGATCCTAGGAGTTCATCCTCAAAAATCTGTAGATAAAGATCAGTATCCATTTTACCATCAATCTTGCATGCCATGCCAACCCCTTCTCAAGTCATGCAGCCCCACATCATCAAGGATTCTCCACCAAACTTCACTATTCCTTGTATCACCCTATCACTCAGGCCCTCTCCTGCCTTTTTCCACACCCACTTTCTACCATCTGACCCAATGTGATTGATTTTGGTCTCATCTGACCATACAACATGCTTCCAGTCATCCATAGTCCAGTCCTGGTAACTCAAAGCAAAATCCATCCTCTCTTTCCTATGATGTTTGGATAACAGAGGGCATTTCTTCTTCACCACAGCCTTCATACCAGCCTTTTTCAGATGATAACATATGGTTTTGGAGGAGATTGTGTGGTTCTTGACATCCTGTAGGGTTTGGGTGACTTGGACAGCATTTTCAGCCTTTCTGGTCCCAATAAGACAAATGGCATGATGCATATCAGTAGGAGTAATGATAGATGGATAACCACCAGAGGGTTTTGCAAGGTTGGGATAGAGTTTGGAGCAAATTCTACTGATAGTAGAGTGATTGACACCAGTGGATTCAGAGATTTGGTGAGTTGACTGGCCCAATTCCAAGAAGAAGAAGATTTGGTTAGTTTATTTAGTAGAGAGGGATTTCATGATGAAGGAAGTGGAAAAGCGTTGATGTTTGGATGTATTTATACTATGTTGAACTTCTTATGCATCACATGATCATTTGCTTATGTAATAATGTGCCAGAATACTTGGATTTCATACTTGGATATGTTAACAACAAAACTGTTACAATGAGTACCCTTGATTAAACCTTGAATATCTTGTGACATGGAAGGAATTACATAAGCAATGTATATATTTTTAGAAAGCCCTTGATTAGGGCTTTCAGGTACTACTAAGGTTTATTGGTCTGCCTTCAGTGGTTTCCCAGATATAAGGTCAACAATAAGAACATTACTAACATTGCAACAGTTTTGTTGCTCACTATACCTTGGCTAGCACCACCATCACTGTAGATGCCACTGATGCTCCACTATTTACAATGGCTGAGTTCTATTTTATTTATTTCCATTCCTTGCTTCATCAGCAAGTTCTATTTATATTTCTTGTCTTACTCAGACAGGATACCCCAGGGCTTTCCCCTATGCTTCCTTCCTTCTTATGAACATATAACCCTCCTAAGGTATTCTTTTATTAGGATAAGAAAGCTCCAAGCTTGATGTTCTGCTTGTTTTGATGGGTTCCCTTGTTCACCCTAGCCATAGTGGACTTCCAGAGCCAGTTATGGAGATGATTTGGCAAGTAGAAAGTATTACAACTGGCCCAGGTAGGGACAGAAGTAGACTTGCTGAACAAGGGTTCGTTAACTTGCTAGGGCTGCCTAGCAGAGGTGGTCTAAGAGCATCCACTCAAGAGTAGGATGGAGACTTGCAAAGAGGTTCTAGCAAAGCTAGATGTTAAGGAAGGTGCAATATAATTGTGCAAGTAAAACAAGTCTAAGGTATATACAGGCAAGTGGTGAGACTTATATACCTTAGCTATGGAAGGTCATGGAATCTAAAGGAATATTCCATGACAAAGCAAAATGACGAATTGTGACCAAGCATGATTTAGCGAATGATGAAGTATGACTAAAAGTGATGACAATAGAATACAAAGGAATGCGAAGGGATTGGATGGAAGGAAACAATAATGAAGCATGACTAAAAAATGATGACTATAGACTGTTATGTGGACACAAGTCTAGTAACCAAGGGATCTTCAAGGGTAATACTCATGAAGAGACCAATGACCTCAAAGAGGGATCAAGGACTAGGGAAGAAGTGATAGCTTTGACTAAGGGACTGAGAGGATTGAGAGAGAGAAGCGATAGCTTCAACTAGAGGCAAGCAAGGCTTGGTCACAAGAGCTAAGTGTATATTGCATAGATCAAGTGTGGAGTTTACTGTACAGAGCAGTGAGGTTTAAGTACTGGTATGACTACCATACTGGGAACAATGGTGACTGGAGCACTAGATCATTGCAAGAGAAATGATCAGGAGAGGCTGTCCATGATGGAGATAAAACATGTATCAGAAGAGTGACCATGTGGTCAGGAACAGTTACCTTGCAACAGCTGTAATAAAGAGTGGAAGGAGAACATCACTAGGGAAAAACAAGGGGAATGACAGGGAATGGAGAACTGTTACAATTCGTCCCCATAACTATGACAGGACTACTTTCAACCAATGGCAACTGGCACTGGACGTTCAGGACAGGGCTTATCTTATGTATGATCAACAATGGAGAGGAGACGACATCAACAAGATGCTCGAGGCTTAACTGGTGGAGTTACACAAGGAAGATGATGGACTACTGGACTACTTCCCCTTGGGATGTGGGATCAGCACCAATCGCCCAGACTCCCTTCTACCCGATCCAGATCTCTGGGTAGATCTGACTCTTGCACATCGAAGGACAACCTAATTCAGACGTGGAGGTTGTACCTTGGCACAGATACCTTGGCAGGTGCCACCATCACTGCGGACGCCACTGATGTCCCACTGCTCCACTATTTCATATACTAAGTTTGGCTCTATTTCATTTCCGTTTCTTGATTCATCAGCTAGTTCTATTTATATTTCTCTTCCTTATTTAGACAGGAAACCCCAGGGAATCCCCTATGCCTGCCTTCTTCTTATGGACGCCTACTTCTCCTAAAGCAGTCTATAGTCTGCTTCGTACTCCGTTCCCATACAGTATTTATAGTACCCATTTCATACCCTATAACTCTAAGTTAGTTCTACGCAATCTTATGTGGTGACTACACAACCGCTTTGCGCTTTAAGCAAGACCCTTGCTCCTTGAACCCTATCACTTTCCCTTGATCCCTCACCTAGATACTTGGGACTATCTCCATCAAGTCGAGCCCATTAAAGTATACACGATCCACCACTCCGTTCCCTTGTGCTATGGTTGCTATATCTCCTAGTGAGTATCACCTGCAGACAAGGAGGTTAGTTTCTCGAGGTTGTTGCTAGCCACCACGTTAGCGTAACAAGAACAAAGAAGAACAAGAATAGACAAATGTACATCATACTGATGTACTCCAGGGAGGACTTCTACATTACAAGGGATAAGCAGAAATATGACGTAGGGAGAAGGGAAGAAAATTGTAATAATAGACTACAAAGGAGTGCAAAGGAATCAGACAGAAAGAGATGATGATGAAGCATGACTTCAAGTGATGATGAAGGAGTGCAAAGGAATTGGATGGAAGGAGGCGATGACAAAGCATGACTCCAAGTGATGACAAAGGGATACAAAGGGATTGGATGGAAAAAAATGTGCTAATACAGCGAGTGAAATCATATGGAATACAGTGGAATGAGGGCTGGGTCAGCATGGAACAAAGGAAATGGTGTCCTGGGTGAGGGTTGAACCAGTGACTAGTAGAGATGCATGAGAAAGGGAAGAAATCGTAACAGAAAGGTTAGTTTCAAAGAAAATAAGGATATGAGCTTAGTAGAGATGAAAATGAGTTTATAACATAGTTAAGTAACCTGTGGTGTGACCTTTGCTACTTATATTGCTCAATATTATGTAATCTACATATGTTAGCAGGTTTGAAGCATAATATCCTTCAAATGCTTATGTTATCTACTTAAATAATGGTTACTAGCATTTGGGTCAAATAAGTGTCCCAATGATACATCATTTTGGAATGATTATATCTTAATGCCATGGTAACCAAATTACATAATAAAGAACTCATCATCTAGATAATGGTTAGGGCTATTATTGACCCTGCAAGAGTTTAAGCTGACCCTTTTTGATGCTTTTACAAATACCAAGTCTTTTCAAAATGATCCAACATTGGGACACTTTTTTGAGCCACTGTACATAAGGGAAGTGTGCATGGACCAAGGCCTATTAAGGAAAAGGTACCCAAGAAAGGAAACATAATGGATCTCCCCAGCTATTGGAAATAGCCATTGAAGAATAAATACCAATACTGGCTATAGTGCATACCTGGATAGCTGGTCTACTAAGGTATGATCAATGTGGTGTTAAATAGAAACTCAGCAAATTGGAATAAGTGGAGCCAGTTATTAAAGTAACTGAGTGCCAGTCTCCAAGAAAGGAAAATGATTATAAGAGTTAGCCAGATGCCAGTCCTATAGAAGAGGAACAGAAAATCCATTGGCATGTCCCATGTAAAGAGAATACACCATAGGGTAGTGGTTGAGTAATCCATTGTCTAAAGGAAAGCATCGGGCAATCTCCATCTCCAAGTCTTTGTGGTTGTTGAACTTGATATCTTCAGGAATCTCCAAAGAGAGAGTCTCTTTTCCATCCATGATAAGATAATGTCCATTGTGAATTATGTCAAAGAATGAAGTGGTCCTGTTATTGTTATACTGTAGTCTGTGCCTACAGCTGGCCAAGGTCAAATTGTAACACTAGGGCTAACATGAAAAGGGTTTTGGAGTCACTGTATAATTGAGAAGTGAGTGTGAAGATCTTTCCATGTGTGTAGAAAAGAGTTTGTATTGAAACCAGATTGAATGATGAGTGGATAAATAAAGTCTAGTCTAGAATGAGGACCAGATATGAGAAAGAAATTGAGTGACAAGGTTCTGAGATGAATATGATGAGGTTTTAAGATAAATGGACAAACAATTCAAGGGAGCAAAAGCTGGATTTTTCAATCCTCAGCACAATGGGTTTATAGTCTAGGCATTTTTCTAGGACTTGTCAAGATGTAAATCTCATAAAGAAGGTAATAAATCCTATTGTAATATGAGTTAATCTGCTACCAGTGGTGAAAACAAACTAAATAGGAGTTACCTAGATTCATTGCATGTGGATGAGATCTAGGTATCAAAGAAAAAGGGAGTCCAGATATTCTGGTCTAGAAGATCTCAAAATTGAATATATAACTATGTAAGTAAAATATGTAACTGAATAGCAGACAGTTAATGTTACAATTCACCCCTGCGACACTGATGGGACAACCTTTGACCAATGGCAACTGGCACCGGACATTCAAGACAGGGCTTTTCTTATGTATGAAGAACAATGGAGAGGAGATGACATCAGCGACATGTTAGAGGCGCAAGCAGCAGCACTACACAAGGACAATGGGTTACTAGACTACTTCCCCCTGGGATACAGAATCAGCACCAACCACCCAGATTCACTTCTACCCGATCCAGATCTATGGGTAGATCTAACTCTCACACGCTGCAGGACAGCCTAGTTAGGACATGGGAGTTGTACCTTGGTACAGGTATCTTGGCATATGCCACCATCAACTGTGGATGCCACTGATGCACCACCGCTCCACTATTTCATATGCTGAGTTTCATTCTGTTTCATTTCTGTTTCTCACTTCATCAGCTAGTTCTATTTATATTTCTTGTCCATATTTAGATGGGAAACCCCAGGGATTCCCCTATGCCTACTTTCCTATCATGAATGTTCATCTCTCCTAAAGCATTCTCTCACACGCTTCGTACTCCAATCCCACACAGTATTTATTACACCCATTTCGTACTCTGTAACTTGGTGTTAGTTCTACGCAATCTTATGTGGTGACTACACGACCACCTTGGGAAAAGCTTTGCGCTTTAGACGAGACCCTTGCTCCTCAAAACCTTATCACTCCCCTTGATCCCTCACCCAGATACTTGGGACTATCTCCATCAAGTCAAGCCTGTAACAGAACAGATGATCCGATACTTTGTTCCCTTGTGCTACAGTTGTTGCATCTCCTAGTGAGTACCACCCATAGACAAGGAGGTTAGTTTCTCAAAGTTGTCGCTAGCCACCATGTTAGCATAACAGTTAAAGTATAGATAATAGCATAAAGTCAAAGAAAAGGAATAAACAAAAGGAATAGCAAGTCTAAAAGTGTTACAATTCACTCTTAGCCAACAGCAGGTATAGACTACTGTATTATTAGGCCCTTAAGGCCCTACATCCCTTTATAATATATATGTATATTGATGGTCACTAGTAAATTAGCATTTATAGTGGGTTATTTGGTTTCTACCATATTTCAGAACTCATCATAAAAGACACTACCACTTGGTTTTCATTGGAAAACAATGTAATTGAAATTTCTAGTGTAATATAATAGCACAGAACAGAGTCTATAATTTGACAAACAAAATAAGCTACATACCATAAGCTAGATTTAGACATGTGCTAATTTACTAATGGTCAAGAGTATGATGGAAGGGAGATTTCTCACCACATCAGAGGGTATTTAACCAACAGGAATCTAGTGGGATTGTTCACACAAACATGATTGAAAAGCCTCAACCAATAGTCTATTCAAAGAGATGGTCTGTGGTGAACTGTACACTCACTACATCAACCTTCAATCCTATCTGCTCCAGATCAACTTCTCATCAGCTAGATGCCCATCAGCAGTGAACATCACACCCTCCATCGCAAGCATTTCCATCTTCCTCTGACAGTTGTGCCTAATATTACCATCCTTTCTCGACCGTGGTGTAGCCCACTCGCCAAAGAATCCGCCAATGTATAGGTTTGATGCAATGACCCTATGGCAGGGTACGAACGGCGCAAATGGATTGCGCCGCAGCGCAGAGCCAACTAGCCTCCACGAAAAAGTGGATCAGAACGTGTGTAGTCACTCGTCGTACAAATCCAGACCAACGGGGAAGCCCGAACACCTGCAGTCTATGACGCACCTGAGCGAGGAGAACCCTTTCCAAGCGCCTTGCACAGGGCCCCATACGTCGTGACACGGCCATGCGGGATGGTTCGCGTGAAGTCGTAAACGGCCCATTGGTGCTCCGTTACTTTCTGCTCCGTGCAGATGTGAGTACATACGAAGTACCCCACTAAGTTTGAACTTGCCTTTCCGTTGCGTGTCCGGAATGCAGCACGGGCTGGCCCGTCCAACGGGTACTCTATCGCGGCTGAAAATGACACTCATCGTTGTAGCATGAGCGCACAGCGACATGATGGACCTACGGAATAACGAGTCACACGGCAGGTCATCGTCCAGGTGTCCCTTTCTCTGCATCGTGACGTGTTCGTCGCCTTTGCGGGTGCGTTCGCTCCTCGTTGTCATGGCCAGCTTGGACGTCGCTTCGACTGTTCGAGGGGTAGCGTGGGAGAGTGAACGTGTCATATGAATGCCCTAGTTGAACTTAAGCACTACCACCATTCAGGTTGCCCTTTTCCCAACACACTCCCAACTTACCTGGATGAGGATACCCGCGCTTGCTGGATTCTTGCTGCTGGTTTCTCTAGTGCTCGGTGAACCGTCGGGATCATCGGGTTCGATAGCCCACCCCAACCTTCAACCTCTCATCACCCGCGCAGACGCCTTTCTTTCCGCGGGCCATTTCAGCGATGCCGCCAAGGCCTACACAGAGGCGATTTCCTTGTCTCCCGGCGATTACCTTCTCTTCTACAAACGTGCTACTGCCTATTTCTCGCTCAGCAGGCATTCCAGTGCCTTGGATGATTTCTCCAAGGTCCTCGAACTGACTTCTGGCGAATTCGATAAAGCAATCATGATGATGGCAAAGATATACACCAAGGATGGCGATTTCGCTCAGGCCAGGAGCACTCTCGAAACCTACGCCTCGAAAGTTTCCAGCAGTCCTGACGTCGACGAGCTAATGGAGGACATCAAAGAAGCTCAGGCGGCTGCAAAGAAGGCGAGCAACGCCAAGCGCGCTCAACTCTGGACCGTCTGTTCGGAGGCAGCAACCCAAGCTCTCAGAGTTGCCAGTCATAGCACCGAGATTCGCCGAATTCGTGCCGAGTGTAGTCTCGCAGGAGGCGACCCACAAGGTGCCGTCGTCGATTTGAGGTCGGTGCAGCATCTGTGTATGGTTTGTTACGATTCTGATTTGCGTGCCTACAGTCGTCTCTCGCATCTCACCCAACCGACTACTTCTTTCCTGATGCGTATATTCCGACTGGCGTATTTCCTTCTCCCACCTTCCCAGTCTACCTCCTCGCATACCTCTCATCTCGCTCCTCTCAAGCAATGTTTACATCTGGATCCCGATTCGTCCGCTTGCAAACCCGCTCACAGACTAGTCAAGTCGCTCGACAAGAGTTTTTCCAAACTCGACAAGCTTATCCAGGACAATGACTGGATGGGCGTGGTAAAACACGTCGCTGGTCCGTCGAAGGAGTTCCCTGGGGACGGTTTTGCGTCTGCTTTCGAAGACGCACTGCAGAAACACGGCTCACCTGATCTCTTTGCGACGTCTTCGTCGGTTCCTATACCCGACGCGAAACTTTCGAGTCCACGACGCGCACATATCTTACGATCAGTATGCCGGGCATATACGAAACTCAATCTACCGAAGAAGGGGGAGGTATGGTGCGATGAACTCTTGGAGATGTCAGATGACGCTCTGAAGGGCGCAAGTGAAATGATGTCTGAGGGTAGTGCGGAGGTCGATGGATGGATCGGGAAAGGTGAGGCCCGCCTCGTCCGCGAAGAATGGGAAGAAGCTGTGAGAGCATTCGAGAGAGCCGCAGAGGGTAGTGGTAGGAGTGATCGCGATGTCAGTCGATTCTTTCTAACCAATTCATGACTAACCGCGTATGTCCTCCAGGTACTCGGTCGGTTGCAGAAAGCCCAACGACTCCTGAAACAATCGAAACAAAAAGACTACTACAAAGTCTTGGATGTTGCACGAGATGCCGACGCCAAGACTATCAAGAAAGCCTAGTACGTTGACCTTTCTTTCGGACGGATTTGATGTGTGCTCACCACGACATTAGCCGTAGAGCCGCGATGACCGCCCATCCGGACAAGGGCGGCTCAGAAGCAAAGATGGCTGCCGTCAATGAAGCATATGAAGTTCTCAGTAATCCAGGTCAGTCTCTAAATTTAATTGATGGAATGCGTCATAATTAAAGGATCAAATCTGCAGAACTTCGTCAGCGCTTCGACAACGGGGACGACCCAAATGACCCGCAGTCCCAAGGCGGCAATCCATTTGGAGGCTTCCAGGGAGGATTCCCTGGCGGATTTGGTGGCTTTGGAGGCAGTGGCGAGCAGTTCTCCCAGTTCTTCCAGGCTGGTGGAGGTGGGTTCTCGTTCAGATATGGACATTAGCATCCACTGGCAATGTTTCGATGCTGTGCTTCTGGACACTGGGCTAGACGCGATATTTAGGATGCTGCCCAACCCACTGATGAGATCGAGGCAAGCTGGGAGTGTTTCTCGTTGTATGACCATCTGCTCTTTCCCCGTTATGTGTGTGGAGCGAAATTTGTCATCCCTACGGCCTACCGACGGATCAACGAGGCTCGCGGGCGGTCCGGGTGAGGCTGTTACGACGAGTACTCGTTCGCCTTCGACCTCCAAACACGGCCGTGTCAACCCCAGTGCTACTTCAGCGCTTCAATCCCCATGTGATAGTCGATTTCGCTGGTCGTTTCGCCACTGCACATGGTCCCGAGGACATGTAGACTGATAAGAGGAAGTGGCGAAAACAGTTCTGTTCGACGCAAGTGCCCCGCAGTTTGGCCAGGTATCGAGATTAGGATTAACGTCTTTGCACGAGACCAACTCATGCCCGCTTTTTTCTTCGCCGCACTATTTATGCTGAAATTATCTCGCAGCCGGGAAATGATGGAGACAACGTGTGCTACCCACTGAAGCGGCTTTGCAGAGAAGCACAAACTGGGAAGAAGCTCAGTTAGCACCATAGCAAGCCTGGTACGTGGACTAGTTCCCGTCATATCACCGCGCCGTGAGGCATTTCCTTAAGGCACCATTGATAGGGGGACGGGAGCTAATGGCTTTCGTCGAGACATGACATGAGGAAGACTTGACCCATACACGACAACAGGATCACCATTGGAGCGAACTAGTGATCCTCGCATGAACGATCTTTACTTTACAGGCGTATCTTCAAGACAGTTGTTGAACGCCGAGTGTCAGGTGATGCGCCAACGGGCCGACCGACGGGTATAGATAACTGGGAGTGGTCACGAATAGAATCGATCGCCAAACATACCACAATCAACCAAGACGAGGCCCCAAGATATTTTAGTGGGATTCAAGAGGTGACCTCACCTCTTCTGCTGTGATTGGTAGATGCTCCGTGTTCATGTGGTTTTCTGATCTGCTGACTGTACGCGATATAAGTTCCTTCCAGATCTAAAGATACGGTAGTTTTAAACAGACCAGTATCCCCGATCAACTCTCCTGGGGTGAGTCCCTGCTCCTAACGCTGGTCTTACCACCTTAGCGACAGCTCTTCTTTAGTCCTCCCCAATCAAGCAAGAATCTATGTGCTATTACCAAAGAAAGATGACCAAACTTCGCAATTAGCACACGCAACATCCCAGGGCCTCAAGCTCAAGGTTCGAGACAGCAAGATATGTCAAACTTTTTACACACACTTCGTTACCTGTCACTTCTGACGCTAAAATGGACCATCCGATGAGGAAGTGTCTGCTTTTCTACCTTCTTGGATGGATCAGCGGACGAATTAGCATTACCTGTGAGCGAACTTCTTTCGAGGCATCAGGTATCGATTTATTGTATAAAGGCTCGGCCGACTTGAGTGGCGAACGTATCGCTATCTAGTTGTCCGGTCTTTGGCCATGTCTCGCCTTTTGCCCCACCCGCCAACAAAGCACATCGTGGCACATATGTTGACTATAGGTTTCTTTCTGTTTTTGCCTATGGTGGGGGCATTTGACCTTTCGGTGAAGACGAATGTGAGTCTTTGTCCTGTGGTGATTTTCTCATTTTCACGTTCCTTTTTCAGTTAGCTGTGTAAGTAGTGACGTTGGTTGCCTTGGTCGTCAGTTTTAATTTGCTATGGCGGTCTAGATATTGGGGCCAGAACTCGTACGGCGCGACTAATCCAAGCAACACCGCTGATTGGCAACAGCCTATCTCGTATTATTGTCAGGTAAGTTACTATGCGTGTTCCTCTCGCGTTTCTCAACTGTACCCTGATGGCAGGATGATACCGTCGACATCTTCCCGGTGGCATTTTTGGACATATTCAACACGACAGGTGGACTACCGTCGATCAATCTTGCAAACGTGAGTCTGGCCGCGCTTCGTCTTGCACGAGAGAACAACGTCCTCGTAGACGTGTAGTACATCTTCCAATGGCGTCTTTCCTGGAACGCAACTCCCAAACTGCTCGTTCCTCGCCCTGGATATCCAGACTTGCCAGAATGCGGGCAAGATCGTGACGATTTCCCTCGGCGGAGCCACAGGCGCTGCGTCTTTTGCGAACGACGCTGAAGGTCAAGCGTTTGCCTACATCATCTGGGACCTCTTCCTTGGTGGAACGAGCACTACCCGCCCGTTTGGTGATGCGGTGTTGGACGGGTAAGCTTCTGTCGTCACGGTATCACATCGCATACATGTCTCATTCTCAGGCAGAATCGATATGGACATCGAAGGCGGAGCACAAACGGGGTTCACAGCGTTTTTGACGACCCTCCGTCAACTGATGGACGGTGGTAGCAAATCGTGTGTCATATTTCCACTTTGGATATCATTCTACTAACGATCGGCGGCGTGCAAGATATTATATTACGGCTGGTGAGTAATGAGCATCGGGTCTACAAGTTGTGCTTGTAACATCCTTCGTAGCGCCTCAGTGTCCATATCCTGACGCATATATCGGTGCTACCATAAACGCTGTTCCATTTGATGCCGTCTTTGTGCAGTTCTGTGAGTATCGCATAACAAAAAATTTGCAAGACTCTTATTCCATTTTTCATGTAGACAACAACTACTGCGGACTCAACAATTACAACAACTCGAACGTAAGCAATTATTCATTGTCGCGTATGCGCAATTTATGCTTCTTGCTTGTTTTGCGCTAGTACTGGAACTTCGGTACTTGGTATAGCTCTTCTAACTTTTTTGAGTCTCGAGTGCTTTACCATGCAACAGGGACAGCTGGGCCCACACGGTATCTCCAAACCCGAACGTAAAGGTTTTCATTGGTGCTCCTGCATCTTCCAGTGCAGCAAGCTCAGGTTACGTTGACTCCTCGATATTCGCCACAATCATCGAGCAGACGAGCAGCGCTTTTTCGTCGTTTGGCGGTGTGATGCTGTGGGACATGTCACAAGCTTATGGTCCGTTATTTTCGTGCCATCGACAGGAACTTTGAACGAAGAGGGGGCTGATTTGGCGTTAGCTAACAATAGGTATGATGTGGCCGTGAAGCATGCGCTTACTGGTGGAGTAAGCGTAACGACGACGAGCGTTCCCATCGCCTCGACGACACCCGCCTCGACTAGCGTGCCTGCCACTTCGACGAGTCCACTGACTACGACCAGCGTGGCGACCACCACCACAGCCAGGCCAGGTTCCTGCGCCGGAGTTTCACCGTGGCAATCGAACGTCGCTGTAAGCCATCCTGTAGCATGTTGCGAGCTGTACTTTTGCTGACCGTTTGTTACTTCACAAGTACGTTGGTGGTGACCAGGTCACGTACAGGTATGGTGACAATCGATTTGCCGCAGCTATCTCTATTGATGGGACATTTCTTAGCGGTCACCTCTGGCTCGCGAAATGGTGGACATACGATGACGTTCCTGGCGGTATGTTTCGTATCACCTGGCGTACGTGACAAGGGCCCATCCACCACCTGTTACATGTCAGGTCCCGCGGGTGTTTGGGAAGACGAAGGTGCTTGTACGGCAAGCTTTGCGACTGCCAATGCCGGGGCTCCAGGGAACGCGGCGCAGGTAACTCTCGGAATGTTTCCTGCCATCACGGCAAACAAGCCATAGTTTGGTTATTACCCTGCTCGTGGTCTCCCGTCGGTACGCGGGTTGGCAGTGGACATGGCCATAGCGAGTAAGCGTTCATGCACGTCTCCAAGTCTACCACTGTCTCACGAGTCTTTCGAGGACCAATTGGAACATTGGACGGATTCTCTGTTCGTTTTTCTGTTCGAATTCCTGACGAGCCTACTTTTATGATCGTTTTTGCACTGTCGTCATTCTCTCCTGTACTTCTTGTAGGGTCTTTTTGTAGGTTATGTTATGGCATCACGGTTTCGTTCCTGGTTGTGAATCGGTTCGTCGTTTCTCAAGATCAGATGTTCTCCACGCCCAGAGCTTCCGTGGATGTTCGAGACTAACTAGATCATCGCTCATAAAGGGCGTCCCGTTCCATCGGCATGTCACACTTGCTTTTCTTCAGCACTTCATGTTTCATGCACTCCGCCACCAGCTTGCTACTGTCCCACTCTGCAAGTATCTTTGCCCTCGCCGTGTTCAATTCACGCGAGTACGACATAAATGTTACTCCATGCCCTGCGATCGACAGGGCTCTCGACCAGAGCGTCAACATCACCATCGGTGAGGATTCCGACTGCGAGGCGTTCAGCTGACTCTGTATCACAACTCGGAATATGAATATGTCGACGTCGACCCTCTTGCCAAAACGACCATCCTGATGGTCCACGGCTGGCCGAGCTTCTGGAGTAGTCGGGGCCAGCACATCGAACGTTTCAAGGCGGTTCGCATACGTCCGATTGCTTCTCACGTATCGTTACAAGACGAGTACCGCCTTTTGGCCGTCGACGTTCGTGTGCTCGCACCCCTCCGACGTCCAATCGTCGAGTACCATGGCAGACGTTGCTGGAGGTTGCCGTGCGTTCTCGAGTACGCCAAAGTTTCTTCGGCACTTTGCATGGGGTACGTGCATGCCCTCTCTGGTTGCTGACTCGTCATGACCCAGTTCGGTCACATGTTACGAGGCTGCGAGAAGACGTCCCGACGTGTTTTCCGCCGTGGTCTGCGAGCGCCGGTCCACGTTTCTGATGTCTACTTCAAGTATCTTCCCACTTCGAGCGACTCCCGACCTATCGAGGCGATCGCGGAGATGATACCCACGCTTTCGCACCAGGCGTTCTTCGCACGGAACACGACGCAAGCCATCGACGAGCCGAACAAGGGATATCAGACGCACGTCGAGAGGAATCGCGCGAGTCCGCCTCCAAAAGTCGTATTTGCAAAGATATGGGTGCACGGAGGCGAGTCGCTTCCTTCCTTGCCAGTCTTCGTGACGGACGTATGTCGTAGATCCCTCCGATACCGCTCTTTTCGAAAGAGTGGGAAAGATTACTTTGTCGAAAAGTTCGGTAGACGAGGGTTTTGATCATTTCGCTAATGTCCGTTGCATGGCCATGACCTGATTTTTTCTTCGTGCGATAAGCGCTGATGTATTATACTAGCGGCGTATGTAGCCGG
>JBBPTR010000106.1:17763-31457 GCA_038094255.1 Porphyrellus aff. niger
ACCAGTATAAAAGCCGCCGTGACCATGGCTGCCAAGCATGCCAGGAACGCTATCTCTCTCGAGCGCGTCTGACTCTACGGGCTCCTTCTTTGGGGTGGGGACGGCGGGATTTTCGAGGGGGTGTTTGAGAAGCGAAGAGGGATGAGCGCCATGACGGTGGTTCGCGAGGATGTAGGTTTCGAGGAGGGAGACGGAGTGCTTGAGGCGGGTGATTTCCTGCATAGGGTCGACCTTGCTGGCATTGCTATATTCAGGGGGTGAGCGGAGTAGAGCAGAGGCGGGGAAGCGGACGCACTGGTCGTCACGGAGGTGGTAGTCTGACTCGTGGCCTTTGGCGTCCTGATAGCAGAGTGCGATGGTGCCTGGGAGGGGGTGAGGAGGGAAGAGGGAGAGATGGCGAGACGCACCTCTGAGGACGCAGCTCGAACACGGGCGATTTCTGGTGGGGGTGAGGGGCGATTGAGAGAGTGAGCGTGGATGGACGGACCTGTCGCATTTGAGCTTGCTGTTTCTGCACGGTTCGCAGTTTATGGCTTTGCGTGCGCGCTTTGTGGGGGGACGTGGGTCGTGGTCGCCGGGGGGCGGGCTTGTTCTTGAGCGTACGGTGGCCGAGGAAGGGTTTGGGCGGTGTTGTTTTTGGCGGGGGATGGCGGGGATGGCGGGGGCGGGGACGGCGGTGTCGGGATTGTTGTTGTTCTCGTCTGGCATGGGGGTGATTTGATGCCACTCTTCCGGATCGAGGGCCGACCCAAGTCCCGTTTTATTTATTTCAAACCCTAACCTTGCCCCTCGTCACGTGATGGCGGCACCGTTCCTCAATATCACCGTCCTCGACCTCGGAAATACGATACAACCCAGACCTTGCCCCGCCGAACGTCGGAAGGTGCGCAGCGACGCGTGGATCCGTGATCGTCGACGTTCGCCTGCGCCCCCTCCTCGTCGATGACCACCTTTTACTTTCCCATGGAAACTCGGCGGGCACCAGAGTTCCTGTCGTCAACCAGCACGGCGCTTCCCACCGATAACCGCCCTCGATCGCGCTCGACGTAGTAGGGCTTCCGGGTCGCCATGCAACGCCGACTTGGCCAGTCCCTCTCTTGACGCGATATCATGGCATGACGTTCCACCACACCTTCCAAAACGGGCGGATTCGACGGCGTTTCAACACCCCGTCCGAGAATGGGAATCGACACTCCTCTGCGCCCGTTGAGCGCGAACCCGGATCTACCACGCCCGGGAATCCCAACTGACCCATTCCCGGGAGACGACACGCGCGCGCGCGAATCGTACGACCGGACTCGTCGCCGCCGCCTTGTTTCCTCGGGCGTAGCACCCGCCCAGATCCGCTCTCTTAAGGGGGAGCAGGGCGGGTCCTTCGAAACGTACGTCCGACATGCTCAAATCTACCGCGAATATTTCGGACTACACCGCTCGAGCAAAGGAACGAGAAGAAGAAAAAAAATCCAAGTCCGATCAGCGGCTTCGACACCTCGAGATCCGGCTCAGTCCGGAAATTTCAAGAATCCGTCGACGTCTCCTGTGGGGAAAGGGTGGAAGAGGGACGTATAGACCGTATCTCTAGGCCTGCACCGTGCCGTCTCATGTGCGCCCTGGGCAAGAGACCGCGTTTCAGGTCTGTACCATGACATCGCGTCAGGTCGTAACCGTAATGCAAGCATGTTCCATGACGGAGTGACAGCCGTTGACGACAAGGGACAAACGACTGCGGACCCATCCGTGCATCAGCCAAGAACGCCTTGTGGGAGCAAACTTCGCCATTGTGGCAATCGAGTGGGCCATCGGGGTGAATTGAGCTTCTGGCTCGATCGCGATCGAGGACGGCGAGAAGCTGGCCAGCAATAAAACCTTATGGAAGGGAGACCGTCGCGCCAGCTGCGCCAACTAATGTAATGATGGTCCACAGTACATGAAGATGTATATACGATCGCAGTCCATGAAACTGCACAGGGCTGTGGCTCAGTAACAAGTGACATGGAAACAATGCACCAGCAAGTCAATTCGTCGGCACGTGCGTCAACTCAAGCGTACAGCGCATCCGTGTTCACTTTGGGGAGACGACAGTCACTCGTTCCTGGAAATTGATTGGTGTCGGAAAACACCTCTGGGGCCGAGACGACGCTCACCAGCATGGGGATATGGGAAACCCCCGTCCTTGTGTCCCCACCACATAGTCGGCGACCATTCGTCTATCAAATTTGCGAGCGTCTGGACGTGTCCATACGCTGCGGGCTGTGCCCCTTTGGGCTGGTACAATACGATCACGCTGAGCGTCAGTGAAAATATCAACAGCGCGCCAGAATAATTGAGAATCTAGGAACCGAACGACGTGAGTGGTCGAAACGATGGTCGTGCTCCAGAAGGCAGACCTGAAATGGCCACATGCTCACTGCGATGGCTTTCAGGTAGCCATTCTCTGCCGTCCCAGCCAAACTGATCGCAAGACCAAGCATCCAATCTGTGAACGTGATCAGCAGAAGAAAGAAAAGGTCAAACAGCGCGACGTACGCAACAAGGGTTTCGCCACGAGCAAGCCAACGTTCAGGGTGCTCCCAAAGACGAGAGCCAAGGGGTGCGTCGAAACCGTGGCACCCATTCCGGTAGACGCTTTCCTCCACACCCTTTCGTCGCGAATGACGTTGACGACGAGCTCAGAGCAATGAAGCGCCAACGTCAAAGGTCCTTGTATGGCCGCCATGTTGACGTAGTACAAAAGCCAGTACCAGTACACCCCCCCTGCAATGGGGATGGAATAGGCGATGACGTGCGACTGTGATTGAGGAAAGAACGACCACGACTTCAGCGCATGAGTCACGCTCTTGTCGGAGAGATGTATGATGGTGAAGCCCCAAACGATGCAGATGACCACGAGTAGCCAAAGCGTCAGGATGACCTTTCGGACGCTCGAGTGAGCGTGCCACGCGGATGGCTGTTTCTGGGACGGGGCCGCTGGCCCCCGTGAGCGGTCGCCAACGCTATGCATGCATTGGCCTGGTTCGGGAGTGATCTGGGCGTGATGAACGAGGGCAGCCGTTATGTCGAATGGGGAGGAACTCCACGTCAAGACGTCAGCAGCCCGGGCACTTGCGAGGGCGAGGACGGCTTGCAAGAGAAGAGCGACGCCCATGACGATGAGCGGGACTTCGCTGACACAGATGGCGAGACCAGCATCTGCGACGCCACTGGATGAGTCCATGTCTACCGAAAGTGCTACCAGCAAACTTGAGCTGTAGGACACGATCAAAAGGACCGCCATCCCCATATTACACAACGTGCCGTTAGGGCTGAACCAACCGCTCGCGGCTGAAAGCAGGCGAAGGTTAGTGTTGAAACGTAGCCGTTGCTGGGACGCCAGCGCAGAACGCAACGCAATCCCATGGACGAAACCGATCGTTTCCGTACAAGCTGTGACCATCAAGTTGAGCCCAAGTCCGAGAAGCTCCTTCTCCCAATTATTGTGAAGAGAAATGACCACGACGCCAGAGGATATTGTATTTTTGGAAAGAAAAATCATGAAGCCCTCGAAGATACAGAACCAACCAAATAGTGCGGCAATGCCAACACCCACGAGGCCGATCTTGCGAGACAGATTGCTACGATCATAAAACTCGGGGCCCGTGGTCTGTTTTGGCTTGAAGTGGACCGACTCAAAGTCGGTAGTCGCATAGCTGTCTCTGGGGGAGTCACGGTAGTGGGGAGGCATGTCGCCGGGCGGAAGGAGGAGACAATGCGGGCATGCCTGTCAATGCAGGCGTCTAAGAGACCATCGTCCCTGAATTTTAATCATGGTCAGCTCTAGTACCGTTCGTCCTAACATTTCAGCGCTGTAAGACGACACTGATCTGCAAACTGCAGGACGATCGCCTAGATGGGTCCTGTTAGTCAGTTCTGAATCAGTCCTGGATAGAATATGCAGCGAGCGTACTGGGGAGAATCGCCCGTTCGACTCATGAGGCTATGACCTTCCTGTGGCCAGTGGTCTAGGCCTGGCCTTGGGAGTGCCTGAAAAAGCAGACGGAATGATTGGGCCTGCAGGAGGATCACGTACTTGTGCCTGTGTCGCCCAGCCTGTTGAACGGGGCCTGAGGGTTTTAGAGTGAATACGAGTGATGGGTCCCAGTGATCATCAGCCAGCGTCACCACGGCGGAAAGACGTAAAGTCAAAACTTTGAATGTAGAGAACTGTTCTGACGGATCTATGATGGCTTTGAGTGTTCGACCAACCAATGATCCTGTTTGCGCGAAGTTTCGAGAAGGTTCCGCTGCGTCACCTGCAGAAAAGAGGAGACACTTATATTGACGGGAGACGACGATACACCCTTCCCGCCCGACCACTACTCTCGTGAATACTACGCACATGGCCGACGTGAGTTGACACCACTCCGATGCTTTCATATCGTCTCGTCACACTCGTCCTAGGCAAGCGCCCTAAAGGATCAAGGCAACAAAGCGTTCGCGGCCAAAGACTACGACAAGGCCATCGAGCTCTTCACGGCTGCCATAGTCATCGACCCCTCCAATCACGTCCTATACTCGAATCGTAGCGCAGCAAATGCTGGGAAGAGGCTGTGGAACGCAGCACTCGAAGATGCCGAAAAGGTCCTGCCCGGTCGTTTCCGTTCCATCAGTACTGTCTGCTGAGCGACGGCTTGTTCGACTTGCAGTGCATCTCTCTCAATTCAACGTGGGGAAAGGGTTATGCGAGGAAGGGAGCCGCCTTGCACGGGGCCCGCCGATATGGCGAAGCCATTGCTGCCTACGAGAAGGGTATCCAGTACGAAGACGGCCCCGCTCTTCGCAAGGGCCTTCAGGAGGTAAAGGATGCCCAAGGTCGGCTCAGAATATCTACCTCGGTCATAGTCCGCCACTGATAATTGTTTAGCCAAGGATGCCGGCGCAGGGCCGGACCTGGGACTCGCAAAGATATTCCAAGATCCCAGTCTCTTCGGGAAGCTTGCAATGAATCCCCGCACTCAAAAGCATCTCGCGGATCCTGCATTCGCTCAGAAGGTAGGCCTCCAAATCGAAATGACCTGCCAGCGAACCGTTTGATCGATCATCGACTGTCCAGCTTCGAATGATGCAGCAAAACCCTAGGCTCGCAGAATCGTGAGACCCGTACCGACGTTCGTCTTCCGCGTTGGTGCTGATTTCCGTCTAGCGCTCTGAGTTCAGACCCAAGGATGATCGACGTCCTCGGTGTTGCAATGGGTATCGACTTGCAGGGCTTCTCTCGTGAAGAAGGATCAGACGATCTTCCACCTGGTCTCCAAAAAACTTCTGCTCCTTCTCCCTCGTCCCCTCGTTCCCAGTCGACCCCATCGTCTTCCACCTTCAACAGCAAGCCTACACCACCACCACCGCCCGCACCTGAACCCGAACCAGAAAAAGCGGATGTCGAGATGTCGGAAGAGGACGCGGATGAGGCAAAATCCAAGGCTGATGCGCTTGTTGAAAAAGAAAGGGGTTCCGAGCACTACAAGCAACGGCGATTCGACGAGGCTGCTACTGCATTCGCAAAGGCCTGGGATCTCTGGCCAAAGGACGTCACCTTCCTTACCAATCTTGGAGCTGTGTACTTTGAACAAGGGGAGTACGACAAGTGTATCGAAACGTGTGAGAAGGCGGTCGAGGAGGGACGAAGCGTACGTCGTGTTTAAACCTCGGCAGAGTACAGAGTTGGTCGTGCTGACGCCCATTTCAGTACCGTGCGGACTTTAAGCTTCTTGCCAAGGCTCTCGGACGTATCGGCTCGGCTTACTCGCAAAAGGGCGACCTAGTCTCTGCCAAAAAGTACTTCCAGAAGTCGCTGGCCGAGCACCGCGACGCTACCATCCTCGGCAAGCTCCAAGCGACCGAAAGGGCGATGGCAGAGGCAGAACGCCAAGCTTATGTAGACCCGGTCAAGTCTGCCGCTGCGCGCGAGGAGGGTAACGCAGCGTTCAAGTTGGGCGACTTTGCAGACGCCGTCAGGCTTTACACAGAGAGTATCAAGCGCGACCCCTCGGATGCTCGAGGTTACAACAACCGTGCTGCCGCATACATGAAACTCATGGCCCTCGCCGAGGCTCTCAAGGACGCCAATGAGGCTATCAAGGTCGATCCGTCCTTTGGTGCGCGAATTCCATCATACGGAGGACGTCGACTGACTGTAGACCCTTAGTCAAAGGGTACGTTCGTAAGGCGTCCATTCTACACGCGATGCGCGAGTACAGTAAGGCCCTCGAGGTCTTACAGGCTGCATCATCGGCCGACACTGCCAATGCACACATGGCCGAGATTCAGGCTCAAGAAATGAAGACGCAACAAGCGCTCTTTACGCAGCGGGCAGGAGAAACTGAGGAGCAGACGCTCGAGCGAGCCATGAAAGACCCTGAAATCGCCGTGCGTATTTTGTTGGTGCACCAACGAGCGAGATGCTTATCGACTTTACACAGGGCATCATGAGTGACCCTGTGATGCAGCAGATCTTGCAACAAGCACAATCCAACCCTGGCGCGCTGCAAGACCATATGAAGAACCCCGTCATACGCGACAAGGTCGTTAAACTCATCAATGCAGGAATCATAAGGACCCGGTGAGACGCCAGGTAAAATCTCTTTGGATAACAGATGGTCGATATCTTGCTGTGTACACTTATGGTACCTTTGTGCTTGTAAAGATAATACAGAACTCCATCCATTGCTCGTACTCACCACTTGGTCTGCCAGTTCATTCGCGGAACCCGGGGTTCTCCCATGAGCGATCCAACAATCCATCTCCAAACAGGGTCCTCACATCCTGCACGCGCCGCCTCCACTCTTCGTTTTCTCCGAGGCCTTGTTTGTCCACGCTGTGCCATGCTCTCGCGCTCTCATGCACGTCCCTGAGCGAGCCGAGTCCCACCACGGTCGGTATACCCAGCTCCTTCGCCTTTTGGAAAGCATATTCCAACGCGAGCTCGGGCAAACCACTTTCGCTGTCAGACTTCCTGGACATCCCAATGGCCTTCTTGACCGCCTCCTTAATCTCTTCCGACGCCGGGTGCCAGGCGGGTGGCTCCGTCGTGAGCAGCCCCATACCGAGGGGAGACGCCGTCAAGAAGTGCTTGACTCCCGCACGTTGCTCAAACGCCGCCCTGAACTCGAGCAGCGTACTGTTCTGCAGAGTAAGGTGGCAATACGACATGACGACGTCCAACGGTTTGTACGGCGGCGTATGTTTGACCAGGATCGCGAGACGTAAGAGGGTTGGCAGGGGATAACCTGGGTAAACGATCTAGTTCTCTTCTTTCCGAGTGTCGAGCGGAACGACGAACCGCTGATCCCCACCCGTCTGACGGCCGCATCTTCGTGCAAGCGCCACAGCTCCCCGACGGCATCGAGCACCGCCCGATCCCCGTCCCCGTGCACGATCGCTTCTTGTCCTGGGGCAAGACCGTACGCCTCCGCCTCGGCGCCGAGCGCAGCCCGGTGATCGCCCGACGTGCGCGGCGCCACAGATGTTGCGATGAACTCGACGTCGTGCAGATATACGGTATCGAGGTATGCCGTACGCAGCCGCGCGAGACTGCGTGCGATGCTCGAGCGGACGCCGTTGGGGGTGTAGTCAAACATGTCGCGCGTATCGCCGTATCGGCCGCATTTCGTGAACTGCAAGTACAAGCGCGAGGGTGAATGGCGGACGTGAGGGTGAGTGATAGGCGAGAAAGGGGAGCACGCACGATCTGGTACGACGAGCGCGGATACTCGCGGTGAAGCGCCGAGAGGGCGATGCCCAGCACAGTCTCGGAGGGTCCGTAGTACGGCGCCGTGTCGAACGCCCGGATGCCATACCTGCGTCACGTAGCGGCATGCGGGATCTATCACTTCGCGCCAGCAAGACGGACGAGCAGACGCACCTCAGAGCGAGCCGCACGATTCGGAGTGGCATGACGCCCTGAATGAAACGGTCATCGGTGTTGTAATGAGCTGAGAACGAGGCTGCGCCAAATACGAGGGCGGGTACTTCGGCGGGCCCAAAGCGGGTCGTCTGCAGCAGAGGCCTATTAATCAATGCATGACATGTACGGAGAGGGAGGGATATTTACGACGATACTTGCATCGTCCGGTTTGTCGGCGTCCCCGTCGGCAACGTCCGGCAGCGGTGGAAGAGCATACGAAGGTTGGTGGGCATCTACACGTAGGGCCATGATCGGTCTGCAAAGCAGGATAAGGGAGAGACGGAACACATGGGCGTTTTACAGCATCCATGGGGAACGAGATCACATGGCCACATGGGGTTCACACCGTCAGAGTGGCAGAAAGGAATGTCATTGGCACTTCTATCGCACAACTATGGGCCTCAAGATAAAAAAAACGACCATTTATACCTTGTCCCGCGTCCAGCTAGAGTGTCGAGGCGAATCAACATCTGCTCAGCTCAGCAAGGCGAGACGACGAACCTTTTCGCAAACTTGTTTGAGGGATCCATCATCTTGGTATTCTCGTCGGGCTTGACAGTATTCCAGGGGGTAGGGTTGCTCTTCGTCCAGACGACTTTTGTTCACGCCTGTGGTCAGGTCCAGGACATAAAGTACGAAGGGGAGAACACTCGCCTGACGGTCCTGTCGCAAGACGTCCCAAATACCAAGTAGCACCGCCAACAGCCAAACCGATGACTGCGTAACTATGTTGACGTGAGCGCGCCGAACTCGTTTAGAAATCGAGACGTGCGTACAGTGGTATGGCCTGTAGGATTGAGGAACAGGTGAGCGACTTGAGGACTAGGCGAACAAGGAACCCAGACACACCTCGACGGCGTACCAGTTTCGCATGAAATGCCTTCCAGCTTTGTTAGCCATGTTGGTCGGTCGATGTAGTGGTTTCGTTGATGTTCCAGGCGGTCAAGTTGCGGGGGGTCGTCGAGTTCTCACGGTCATCCACTTGCCGGAACCTTCCGATCCGACACACTATGACACGACAAAGCATAGACATGGATTAATTTTATGGGCATGAACAAAGTGTCCTTGTAGCTCTTCTTTCGAAGCGTGAATGGTATAAAATACAGCGACAACAACGTTGACACATCATAATGTGACTGTCCCCACAGGTGACACCGCAACACACGGAGACAAATGTTGCGCAAGACAAGAAATATGTGACAAGCAACAAGGAGGTCAACGAGGAGCGGGGAGGCATAGAAGCACATAGTTTGTGAGAAGAAAGGCATGCTCTCGACGGACAACAGTATGCCGCCATCGTTGCGCAGAAATATGCGGTCAACAACGGTAAACTCACGTCACAAGTAAACATCGCCCGCGCTGCAACCCTTGCAAGCTGCTACCAAGGAGCACGGTGGCGTTCCGTTTTTCTTTTCCAAACTGAATCTGCTCCTCAACTTCTCCAACTGCCTACCCTTCGAGACGAACTTCTGCTCGGCTGGGCGAGTCGGAGCGTTTGACAGCAACGCGGCAGTGGCCGCTTCGTCCATGCTTGGACCGTCCGAACTGCTGCTGGGAGCAATATACGACGCAACCGCAGTCGCACCTGGCG
This sequence comes from Porphyrellus aff. niger, assembly GCA_038094255.1. Lineage (NCBI taxonomy): Eukaryota > Fungi > Basidiomycota > Agaricomycetes > Boletales > Boletaceae > Porphyrellus > Porphyrellus aff. niger. The sequence continues at coordinate 27,294 of JBBPTR010000106.1, forward strand.
TCCACGAGAACGAGATGAAATGTGATAGTTTCTGGAAGGGTGATCGTGCCGCAAGCGGATTGGACATAATTGAAGATAATGATGAAGTGTCTTGAGCATGAAAATATTCACAGAGGCTTGAGGACGAAGGGTCGGGTTGGTTGGAACAATTCACTTCCGTCGTGGCGCCGCCACTTTGCACGGAGCTGGAGCACCTGACATCGGACATGGGATCGTTGGCTGTGGAACACAAGAAACAAATAAGTCGAGCGTACTCATATACAATTTGGAACGGGGCTTAGAGGTCGAACCATTTGGGGTGCTTGACTGACTATGCTTCAATGGGACGACCGACGTCTGCACTTTCGTAGGCGTGGTGAACTTGGGCGATGCCACCGGCTGAGGAATCGATGACTGTGTGTTCTTCGAGGGAGGAGTAGAGTGAGTCAATGGTGTCGTGAAGCGGCCAGACACATTCTTGGATGGCGTAAATGTGATTGAGGGTGCCTTGGGGGACATGGACTGCAATGAAATTGCCCGAGGAATCGAAGACGGTGGACTATCGTTCCTGTTTCCAGGTCGGCAACCGCCGGTGGATGTGCGTGATGATCGCGGAGGTGAGGTTATGGGTTCAATGCGCGTAGGCCGGACTTTGGGAGGGAACACAAAAGTCAGGGAGCTCTCATCCTCCTCGTCTTCAACGAGTTCGGGGGTGGAGCCGGATTTACTGGATACGGAATCATCCACCCGCGGACGAATAGCGGGTGTTGTCATTGAGGTCTCTGGCGGCGGGGTAATTTTGATCTCGGGGGGAGGAGTTACGCAGACGTCTACAGGAGGCGTCACGCAAATGATAGGTGGCGCGTTGAACGTGAATCGCATTCCACCTTCGACTTCCTCGCCGACCAATTCATCATCTACCACATCTGTAAAGCCTTTATCTTCGTCTTCTTCGCGCACGACATCGAGACTCCTAGCTGACGTAGATTCGACCACGACACCAACATCAGTGGGAAGGACAAAAGGTGGCAGCTCGTCACCATCAGACATGGTTCCAAACGCAGATGAAAAGGCGCTCCGGGTGATTTCCGCGGAGAGAGGTGGACTTCTGTCAGCATCGTCCAAACACCCGAAAAAGCGGTCAACTTCGTCATCTTGCTTGGTGGGCGTCGTAGTTTTTCCTCTGGGAAAGGTCCAAGTTTTCGAGAGGGATGCACGGGATTGATGAGTCAGCTGCGAGGGTAAAGACCTGACAGAGTTATCGCCGATCTCTGTTGAGAGAACTTTGGGTTTGATATCAAGCTCGTCCGCCGAACCAACGGACGAACCACCTGGACTGGAGAAACTGAGATCGGAATCTTCCTCGTCTTCATAACCAGCCAGGCCGTTCTCCTCGTCCGAAGATTCGACTTCCTCTTCCACGACTACATCCAAAGTGAACTCGGCCTTCGTGAAGCCGTCATCCGTTGATTCAACGTCAGTAGTGGAGCTTTCTGAATCGATAGACCGGAATCCAAGTCCGCGGGGACGTACGCCCACGGACTTTGCAGGGAAAGGCGGCCGTCTCCAAGATCCGTTGACTGTCTGAGGAAGTTTAGGTGTGCTCAGGAGGCCAGCATCGTCCAAGAGTTTTTCAAGTTCTTTGCGGCGTGTACGCTCCTGCTCGAGAGCATCGCGAAGTCGTGTGCACTCATCGAGAGCTGCATCGGTATCCTTCAAGCGAGCTCTGAGCTTTACGATTTCATCCTTTAATCCGTCATGCTCGCGGATGAGATCCTCGTTTCGAGCCGCAGATTTGGAGAGCGCAGCAGCCTTGGCTTCCAATGACTTTTCCAAGCCTGACTTTTCCATCTCCAAAAAGCCGAGACGACTGCGGGCAACCCAAGCCTCCCTTCTCTCTGACTCGATTCTCTTGGCGAGCATACTGGCATGTTTATCCGCATCAGCCACACGCTGCCTCCATCCATCAACGTCACGCTTAAGTTCATCCCGCTCGGCTTTGAGATCAGAAACGAGCTGCAACATCTCGTCACTGGACTCAGAGGTCGATGTGGAAGTGTCCGAAGTGTACGATATGGGGCGTGGACGAGAAGTTTGATTCTTCAGGGTACGCTCTAACTCAGTGATGCGAGAAAGAAGCAAGTGGTGGGACCTAAATAAAAAATTTTGGTCTGCGACGGAGAGTGGCTGTTCGGCGAGGTTTTCCGGATCGCTCATAAGCGAGAACCTACGCTCGGTTGGGGTCATCTCGGGAGTCGGTAGAAGGAACATGTCTCGAGGCATTGAATCCGCAGAGCACTTGTAGGAAATGCTGCTACGCCTCTTCTTGTCGAGGTCCCAGGGAGTAGACGTGCTATCGCTGCAGGTGTAGAAATCCCTTGAGGAAGATATCTGGAAGGCAGACGCGGTCTTGTTCAGGGGTGGCAGGGTGACGACGGCGTCAGACTTTCGGATGTGGGTAGGATTTGCCGGAGTGGAAGTAGGGGTGGGCAGAATTCCGGCAGTAGAGCTTACGACGCTGCCCAGCACGAGCGACAAGGGACGTAAATTGAGGCTGGCGGGACGGTGTCGAGAAGTGATCTTGGAAGGGGGACCCTTGGCTCCCTGAAAGGTCTTTTTGCCTTGTTCCACATCTGCGGGGGACTGACTGTCCTCCTTCTCCTTCTCCTCTTCCTCCTCTTCTTCCTCAACAAGCGTGCCGAGCTGATCCTTTGAAGCAGACGTGGAGCCAAATATCTTACCAAACGAATCACGTTTTCCACCAAAGCTATTCAAGCCAGAGCACCCTGGTGGGAACGAAGGTTTGGTGGCTGAAATGGGCGTCAAGAGTCGAAAGAGGACAAGAGCGGAAGAAGCGCACGAAGCTCGAATGACTTGGTAGTGTCCAACGATGGGAACTCGGGAATTTCGACCTTGGAGAAGGCAAGGTCCGGCTTCCCTTCGAGTGCCCAAAGAGCCCTGCGACGGATGGAATCCTTGTCGCCCAAGTTGATGTTGTCGTCCGAATGGGCGGGGGGGAGCTCGGGGAGGGACACGCCCATCAGCTCCGCGGACTCTCGGCGCGTTGAGACAGACGAACGACGTTGATGGTGTGAACCGGGGCGTTTGGTTGGGGGGGGTACATTAGGGTTCAAAGGGGGGGAATCGGGAGCAGAAGGAGAGAGAGAGGGAGCCGAGGAAGAGAACGAGATAGAGCTGTTCCGAGACCGTGATCGACCATGCGCATGCCTAGCAAGGGAATGGAGGCTCTGCGGGGGAGCACCGCCGCCCATCTTGAACGAGTGAAACTGTGGGGAAGACGAGGATTCAGACCGAGAGCGACGAGAGGAAAGTAAAATACTACTCTTTGTCTGGCGGCGGCGTCCGAGTCCTGAAAGTCCATGATGGTGAGTAAGAAAGGAGCGTGGTGAATCAAGGGAGAGTGGTTGGACTTGGAAGTAGGAATCGGACGTCGATACGGCGTGGTCGAGGGAGACTCTCCATATTATAACTCGCTTCAAACTCCGACACCCCCTCCTCCTCGTACTATGCACAAGCTCGACCCAGAACGCACCGTCTTCTTCCTCTGCGACCTCCAGAACCGCTTCAGTGAGCAATCCAACCCTCCCACAGACCAGTGACAACATACCCCGCTCAGAGGACGTCATCTACGGCTTCGATGAGCTCGTCTTGACCTGCAACAAGATGCTCAAGGTCGCCAAGGTCCGTCCTGCCCTCGTCCGTCCATCGCACCCCCGCATCGCCATTAGGTCCTCGGCATACCCGTCATCGTGACCGAGCAGAATCCGAAAGGTAATAAAAGCCTCCACGCGTCGCTGCACGCCCCTCATCTCGCTTCCGTGCACACAGTTTTCGGTCCCACGGCGCCCGAGATTGATTTGGCAGCCCTTGCTGAGCTGCACGTTGCGACGATCGAAAAGACCCTTTTCTCCATGATGGTCCCTGAGGTCATGGCCCTCCTGCGAGAACGTCCACGCCTCACATCCGTCGTGCTCTTTGGCATCGAGGTCTGTTGATCTGAGCGAGTCCATCTTTCCTGCTCACGTCGATGCAGTCGCACATCTGCGTTCTCCAAACTGCGCTTGACCTCATGCAGGGTGGATATGATGTCCATGTCCTCGCGGACGGCGTGTCCAGCTCCAACAAGGAAGAGGTTCCCATCGCGCTCGCCTACATTCGCCAAGC
>JBBPTR010000107.1:0-31451 GCA_038094255.1 Porphyrellus aff. niger
GAGTTTCATTCCATTTCATATTCTCTTTATGGCAATCCCTATTACTATTTATATTTCTCGCTCAGTCAGCTTCTCTTCTCTATTTCCAATTCCTTATTTATCCAGGGAAACCCCAGGGATTCCCCTTCGTCTACTTTCCACTTCTGGATGTTTACCTCTTCTAAAGCGTTCTCTCACACACTTCGTACTCTGACCCTTCATAGTATTTATAGCGCCCATTCCATACCCTGTAACCTTAAGTTAGTTCTACGCAATCTTACGTGGTGACTATATGACCACCTTGGGAAAGCTCCACACTTTAGGTGAGACTTGCTCCTTGAACCTTCTCTTCCCTCGATCCCTGACCCAGATACTTGGGACCTTCTCTCGAGTGGAGCTACATTCGATCCATCACCTGTTTCCCTTGACTCACAGTCACTGTGCCTCTTTGTGAGTGCCACCTGTGCGGATTCAAGGAGGTTAGTTTCTTGAGGTTGCCGTTAGCCACTGCGTTAGCATAACAGATGGTCTCATTGTGTTACAATTTTTCTTCCTTTCAACCTATATCATACTTCTCCTTATCCCTCACAACATAGAAGTCCTTCCTGGAATGCATCAGTATGATGTATATTTGTCTATCCTTGTTCTTCTTCATTCTCCATTTCCCGTTATTTCCCTTGTTTTCCCTTAGCGACGTTCTTCTTCTGCTCTTCACTACAGTCATCGCAAGGTAATGGTTCCTGATCACATGGCCGCCTTTTTGATACATGTTTCACTCTTGTCATGGACAGCTTCTCCTAATTGTTTCTCTTGCAATGATCCAGTGTCCCCAGTTACCATTGTTCTTGTTATAGTAGTCACATCACTACTTAAACCCTGCTGCCCTGTATAGTAGAACTTCACACTTGATCTGCGCAATCTACATAACTCTTGTGACCAAGCTTTCGCTTGCCTCTGATCCCTCAGTTGAAGTCCTCATTTCTCTTCATCCCCAAGTCTAAACTTTGGTTTACTCCCTTAGATTCCCTTAGTCTGTGACTGTCTGTCACACCCTTAGTCCCTGATCTCTCTTTGAGGTCATTGGTCTCTTCATGAGTATTACCCTTGAAGGTCCCTTGGTTACTAGACTTGCATCTGTGTAACACATTGACTATTTCACATGAGGGTACTCTCTTCACACAGGATGGGCTAACAGATCTCTCCTTCCTCTTCTAGATGACCAGCAACTGGCTAACTCACATAACCAGCTCTAGACTGTTACAACTGGCCTGGGTTGGGACAGAGGTAGCCTTGTGAAACAAGGTCAAGGGTTTATTAACTTGCTAGGGCCACCTAGCTGAGGTGATCAAGGAGTGTCCACTCAAGAGTAGGATAGAGACTTGCAAGGAGGCACTAGTGGTGCTAGCTGGTCAAGGAGGTTTCAAGGTGATATTGGCAAGGAGAACAAGTCTTGTTACGCTAATGCGATGGCTAATGGCAACCTCAAGAAACTAACCTCCTTGAATCCGCACAGGTGGCACTCATGAGGAGGCGCAGCAACTGTGAGTCAAGGGAAACGGGTGATGGATCGAATGGAGCTCCACTCGAGGAGGTCCCAAGTATCTGGGTCAGGGATCGAGGGAAGAGAAGGTTCGAGGAGCAAGTCTCGCCTAAAGTGCGGGGCTTTCCCAAGGCAGTCGTATAGTCACCACGTAAGATTGTGTAGAACTAACTTAAGGTTACAGAGTATGAAATGGGCACTATAAATACTATGAAGGGTCGGAGTACGAAGTGTGTGAGAGAATGCTTTAGGAGAGGTAAACGTCCAGAAGAGGAAAGTAGACGAGGGGGAATCCCTGGGGTTTCTCTGGATAAATAAGGAATTGGAAATGGAGAAAAGGAACCAGTCTCATGAGAGATATAAATAGTAAGAGGGATTGCCATAAGGAGAATATGAAATGGAATGAAACTCAGCATATGAAATGGTGGCACATCAGTGGCATCCGCAGTGATGGTGGTGTTCCCAAAGCGATCATGCCAAGGCATGACTTCCCAGGCCGTCCTAATCCATGCGCTACTTCTCAGGCCTTCCTAATGCATATGACGTCTTGCCAAACTGGGATCGATCCATAGATCTGGATTGGGAAGTAGGGAGTCCAGCTGGTTAGTAGGATTATCATATCCCGTGGGATAGTAATCCAGGAGTCCGTCGTCTTCCTTATGCAGCCCAGCTGCCTCTGCCTCCAGTAAGTCTGTGATGTCGTCGTTTCTCCATTGCTCTACGTAGAGCAGGTAAGTGTTGTCCTGTACGTCCGGTTCCGGTAGCCATTGTTGAAAGTGTGTCCTGTTAGAATTTGAAGGGCGAATTGTAACAAGTCTAAGGTATGTACAGGTGAGCAGTGAGGCTTATATACTCTAGCTATGAAAGGTCATGGAATCTGAAAAAGAATATTCCATGACAAAGCAAATGACAAAGCATGACTAAAAGTGATGACTTTAGAATACAATGGAATACAAAGGAATTGGATGGAAGGTGTTACAATTTACCCTTGGCCAGCAGGCAATGACGACCTTAATGTTGCAGATGTATGGATACCCCATTACTCTTTGAAGGAGGATGACTACTTTTATTCTTCAAAGCTCATCCTAGATGATCGATGGGATATAGAGGCAATGGATCAAACCAAATATGAGGCTGCTGAGGAGTTCTCGGAGATGGACACCCTACTGGATTATTTTCTAGAAGGGTATTTTTTTCACATAGCTCAACCTAATGGATCTCTCCTTCCCATTCCAGAGCTGTGGCAGGACCCTACTTAATCTGGACATGGGAGTGGTACCTTGGTAGGCGCCACCATTACTATGGATACCACTGATGCTCCACTGCTCCACTATTTCCAATGGCTGAGTTTAATTCTATTTAATTTCTGTTCTTTGCTTCATCAGCAAGTTCTATTTATATTTCTTGTCTTACTCAGATGGGACTCCCCTGGGATTTCCCTGGGATTCCCCCATGTTTTCTTTCTTCTTATGGACACTTAACCTGTTACAATTTATTCCTTTTCCCTTGTACTACCACTGGTTGCTGGTTCAACTCACACTTAGGACACTATTTCATTTCTTCTACACTGACTCATTCCCTATTCCATAGTATTCCTTATTATTCCACTTGCTTCATCAGCATTTCCTTCCATCCAATTCCTTTGCATTCATCATATTCTATAGTCATCACTTTTAGTCATGCTTTGTTGTTTGCTTTGTCATGGAATATTCTTTTAGATTCCATGATCTTCCATAGCTAGTGTATATAAGCCTTGCCACTCACCTGTACATACCCTAGATTTGTTCTACTTGCAATTCTACTCTTGTAACTCCTTGACTGCTAGCACTGCTAGCACTTCTCTGCAAGTCTCCGTCCTACTCTTGAGTGGACACTCTTTGATCACCTCTACTAGGTGGCCCTAGCAAGTTAATGAATCCTTGTCCTTGTTCCGCAAGTCCACTTCTGTCCCTACCTGGGCCAGTTGTAATATAACCCTCCTAAGGTATTCTCTTATATACCTTGTGACCCCTCTCCCCATTAGTATATAAAGACGCCCATACATACCCTGTAACTCTAAGTTAGTTCTATGCAATCTTATGTGGTGACTAGTGACTGCTCTTGAAAGCCCTTAGCTATTGAGTGAGACCTTTTGTCAACTACCCTTGCTGTTCCTGATCCCTTACCTGGATATGTGGAACCCCTTCCCATCATTGACCGGCAGCAGAGGCTAGAGTCCATTCACTAGGTGATTGCCTATTGATTCTACATCATCCCCTTGCTTCCAGTTGGTAGAGGTTGTTGGTCCCTTCATGAGTATCACCCTTGAGTCCACTGGACACTGGAGGTTAGCTTCTAGGAGTTATTGCAATCTGCTGCATTAGCATAACAATCTTCAAGGTAGTGCCACTGTGGCAATAGTAACAGTGTCATTAGTGTTGTTGTTGTCTTCCTTCTCATCTTCATGATATCATTGTGATGATGGCAACAGTGATGTTGTGTTGTCCTCCTTGTTCTTGTTCTCAGACATTGATAGAAGAAACAATCTACACCCATGTAAGCAGAGCATTGGCCTAAAAGTCTAGACTTGTCTATTATAAAGAAGCATGCACAACATCACCTCAATTGTTTCAAGGATGTCACATATCTGTGCTTGGTCCTTTTCCTCCACTCATGCTAGACTCTTTAGCTTGTCCCCAGCTTGGAGGTTGTTATGCTAACACAATGGCTAATGGCAACCTCAAGAAACTAACCTCCTTGAATCTGCATGGGTGGTACTCACAAGGAGACGCAGCGACTGTGAGTCAAGGGAAACGGGTGATGGATCGAATGTAGCTTTACTTGAGAGAAGGTCCCAAGTATCCGGGTCAGGGATCAAGGGGAAGAGAAGGTTCAAGGAGCAAGTCTCACCTAAAGCGCAGAGCTTTCCCAAGGCAGTTGTTTAGTCACCATGTAAGATTGTGTAGAACTAACTTAAGGTTATAGGGTATGGAATGGGCATTATAAATATTGTGAAGGGTCAGAGTACAAAGTGTGTGAGAGAACGCTTTCAGAGAGGTATACGTCCAGAAGAGGAAAGTAAGTAAAGGGGAATCCCTGGGGTTTCCCCAGATAAATAGGGAATTGGAAATAGAGAAGAGAAGCTGACTGAGCGAGAAATATAAATAGTAATAGGGATTGCCATAAAGGGAATATAAAATGGAATGAAACTCAGCAGATGAAATGGTGGTGCATCAGTGGCGTCCACAGTGATGGTGGTGTTCCCAAAGCGTTCGTGCCAAGGCACAACTTCCCAGGGCGTCCCGATCTGTGCGAAGTCTCTCAGGCTCTCCTAATGCATACAATGTCTTGACAAAGTGGGATCGATCCATAGATCTGGATTGGGCAGTAGGGAGTCCAGACGATTGGTGGAGATGTTGTACCCCATGGGATAGTAGTCCAGAAGTCCATCATCTTCCTTGTGCAGCCTGGCTGCCTCTGCCTCCAGTAAGTCTGTGATGTCGTCATTCCTCCATTGCTCTATGTAGAGCAAGTAAGCGTTGTCCTGTACATCCGGTTCTGGTTGCCATTGGTTGAAGTATGTTCCATTAGAGTCCGAAGGACGAATTGTAACAGATTGTAATAGAACGCAAGGGAATTGGATGGAAGGAAACACTAATGAAGCAAATGGAATGGTATGGAATACTATGGAATGAGGAGTGAGTCAGCATAAAAGAAAAGAAATAGTGTCCTAGGTGAGAGTCAAACTAGCAACTGGTGGTAATACAAGGAAAAAGGAATGAATCATAACAGTAGGTAGTAGCTAGGGATTTCCATCATTTGAATACCTCAACTTCACCACATGGATTGTTGTTGCCCTTCATCAATGCTATCACATCAAGAGCTATAGTTAATGATTCATTAACATTAACATTCCCTTTCAACATGAGATTGCCAAGTAGATCCTGATCATCCTGGCTGGTCAGCATCTCATTCTCCATGGTAGTCCAGTATTGAGAGAAGTAGAATTGCTCCTGTTTCAATTGTAACACCTTCATTAAGGCAGGGCTGATATGGTTTTGCTTTTTGGTGTTGGTTTCTGCACTGGATGAGAATACATGCTCAAACAGAACAGACAACAGTTGTATTGGAAGATAATTCATTGCAATTTGATAGATCACAGGGAAGCTCACTTGCTCTAGCTATGGAGAATGTCAGTACTTCAGCTATAATCTCCTTAGCACAATACTGGGATCCTCACCTCCCAGAATGCAAGCACATCAATGTTTGCTTGACTAGTTGTTGCAATGTATGACCCAAACTCTTCTTCAATTGACAAGCAGTGCTGCTGTTCCTGGAATTTTGGCAACATGATTGCCATTGCCTCCATGCCATACAGCAATGCTAAGTCCATGAACAAGGGCCATGTAGTGATGGGAGTTGGCCAAGGGATCATATCAGGATACTTCATGCAATATAGTTTCATCTTGAAAGGTAGATGGTCAGGACAATGTATAGCTTGACTATTGGCAAGCCAATACTCACTATGTCCATGATAATCACTTTAGCAGCTTGAGCATCATTGCCCCACTTGTCCCATACCCACAAGAAGCATATGGTAGGGTATACAACTGTGTACAAGATTAGTGCATGGGCATCTGAGGGCTGGAAAAATCCTGCTTACACATTCCCAATATATACACTATTTTTGTGCATGGTCTAATGATAATGTTTGGTGTACACAAGTCCTTCCTTGAGAATTGGGCCAAACTGGGGGTTCAAAGTAGATGAGGACAAGCCCTTCCATTGTTCAAGGAACAACTTATATGTAGGTATTGCTCCACTGAGCAGAGAGATGTGTTCAGAGGTCATGAAATGATGAGCTATGGTGGAGGCCTCAAAAACCCAAACACATTGTTGGTATTGAATATGTCCAGTAAAAATCCTTGTATGTACAAAGAAAGCAAATTCAAGGTCCTGTAATACTTCCTAGTGCATTACAGCTAACTTCTTGGGGTGAATTTTTGCATTTCATGGTGCACTGACCCAAAGGTCAACTATCTGCAATGGAGTTTTCAGAATGATAGCTTGTAACATGGGATATATGATAAACATACCTGGTGTAATGCATGAAGGCAGTTGAGCATGTAGTATATGGAGTCCCATTGTGTTCCAACATTGTGAAGAAGCTGGACACAAGGGAGCTTTACCAGGATGTTGTCCTTCATGCCAAATAGCTGATTTGCATTCCTAGATTCAATTGTTTGTTGGAAGTTCCATCAATGCTAACCTGAATTACAGATATATCATACATTGTCCCTTCCACAAGAGACAGGGTCCTCCCACAGCACCTTGACATACTCTGTCTTCTTCAGAACCCTTGGTGCATGGACCCAGGTGTTTGGGACACTAGAAAAGTCTGCACTTGAGTAGCTACTGATGACATGTTAAACACAGATATTCATGATATGAGGGAAATAGCAGATGCAATGCATGGTGGGATCAAAGTCAATTTCATGTTCTTCCTGTAAGATCCATCCAAGTACCAACAAGATGGTGTCATTATTTAAAGCATTATCCACTGTGAAATGCCCAATCTACTAGCATGTGTTACACTAGTGTGGCAACTAGGCAACCTTGATAACTAACCTCCTTAGTCCAATGGGTTCGAGGGTAATACTCACAAAGAGACCAACAACCTTGGCCAGGGAAGACTAAGGATAACAGCAATAGAAAGTATAGGCAATTCCCTTTATGGGACTTTAGCCTTCAGTGTGTACATTGACAGTATATAGATGTTCCATGTATCTGGGTAAGGGATCAGGAACAGTGGAGGGTGTCAACAAAGAAAGGGTCTTGCTTCCTGAAGCAGTCACTAGTCACCATGTAAGATTGTGTAGAACTAACTTAGAGTTTATAGAGTATGTATGGGCATCTTTATATAGTGTGGGATAAATGGATCACAAGGTACATGAGAGAGTACCTTAGGAGAGGTAAATGTCCAGAATAGGAAAGTAAGCATAGGGAAATCCCTGGGAAATCCCTGGGGTGTCCTATCAATGAGAGCCACAACCATAAATAGAATCAAGGCACTATAACCATAAATAGAAATGAAACTCAGTCATTGGAAATAGTGAAGCATCAGTGGCATCCACAGTGATGGTGGCGCATCAGTGGTGTCTCCACTGCCAAGGTACCATCAGGTGGTATTGCACCTCACCAGAGTTGGATCTTGCCACAGACTCGGATCAGGGAGTAGGGAGTCTGGGTGATTAGTGGCTAATAAATAGCCTGTGGGAAAGTAATCCAGTAACCTCTCTGACTCCTTGTAGAAGTCAGTTGCTTGTTGTTCCTATAAGGAGGAATTCTCTATCTCCAGTCACTCTTGATAAGATAGTGAGGGGATCAAGAGCGTGTCATGAAAGAATGCTGGTGTCCAAGTGTCACTTACATCTGTTGCTAGTGGCCAGGAATAAATTGTAATAGCGTGTGTCAAGGGGGAGATACTAAACGGTTTGACTACAAACCTTATCCATTAGTATTTCAGTGCAGTCAATCAAGTAAAGGATATATTTGGCAATTTCCTCACCTGTATGTGCTGCAGAAAGGCAGTGGAATGCAATTAATGCAATATTCATGATGAGGCTGGAATTTTTGCCCTGAGTAATCCAGTGTGTTGTAATAGCAAGGTAAGAGTTGAGCTTGGTCGTAGGCCATATGTCTGCTGTAAAGGAAATTGTGCCAAGGGACCTCCACATACAAAATAGCAAATGCCAAATGGTCAATAGAGTTGCAGAGAGAAGCGACTAATTGCGAACCTTCAGTTCCATTCTGAGATTGGAGAATCTATCCCAACAGTGCTGGAGGATCAACTCACAAGTCTTAGTACAATGCAGAATCTCTGTATCCCACAGGCTGGGATAAAGGAACAGGAGTAGCCTGCAAAATTGAGAACATTCCATCAAGTAGATGGACCAATCCCCATTAATGTCCAACAAGTCAGTGATTTAGTGACCTGCTAGTGAAAATAAACCTCACCTGATCATCAGCAATAATGAACTTGGCTAAGAGTCAGTGCAAAGCTGGTATGGAAAAATCTGGAAGGCCTGTGCTATGGTCTGCCTTGTGTTGAATTTCAATAGGAACTTTGTCATTTGCTCTAGGTGAAGCTAGAGGTGGAAGCCTATCAATCTCTGCATCAGGTTGACTGAGCATCTCTTGAAGTGTCTGGTAGGTATATCCCATTTGGAATGTGGCCTTGATTAATCCAGGATGCAAGGGCCAGTTGTTCTTCTCCATCTTGTTGAGGTACAAAAGTGGGTGGATGAAATCCAAGTGACCATGGTGTATTGAAGTCAATGATTTTACCAAGTATGATTTACTAGAGTCCTTACATCAGTACTGTGAGTTTTAAATGCAAAAGGAACTTACTTGTAAATGTTGTAGTACATGCACTCTTCATTTCTCTGAAAGAAATGGTGGATGTCATGCACTGCATTCTGGGCAGCACCTGACTAGTTTAACCTTCTGGTTGCTAGAGAATCAGTGATAGCTGTATTGAAAGGATTGGGCTGCATGTTGTCATCCTCCACTTCATCATTGTCCTCATTGAGTCCTTGCTCAATATCAATGAATTCTTGTGAATCTTTGTTGTGAAAGCATTGGGGCAAGTGACATGCACAAGTGGGATAAGGCCTGGCTCTGCCCCCACTATCAACACTGTTGACTATATAGTCCATACCTGGGGTAGGAGCAGCAGGTTGCTGATGCTGCTTTCTGGCCATGGAATGGATGTTAACAAGTGAGTGGAGCAGTGGAGATCACTGGTGGGGCAGTGTTACACTAATGTGGTGGGTAGTGATAACTCTCAGAAGCTAACAGTATACTCTGTTCTGGCAATCACTCAGTGAAGGGACTCTAGCCACTTGCTGGTTGGTGAAGATAGAAAAAGATTCCACATATCCATGTAATGTAAGGGATCAGGAACAGACAAGGGTTAAGAGAAGGCCAATGACAACTATGTCAAAGGCACCAGCAGGATGATGGGAAAGGGGGTCTCACTCAATAGCCAAAGGCTTTCAAGAGCAGTTGCTAGTCACCATGTAAGATTGCATAGAACTAACTTAGTGAAACCTAATCTACAGGTGCAGTTTATATAGGTATGGGTAGAGGGATTATGAGGTATGCAATAGAATGCCTTAGGAGGGTTATGTGTCCATATAAAGACAGATAAGAAGAGCATAGACTCCCATGTCCCAATTGAGCATGAGTATAAGTTAAGAATAGCAATTCAAGAAAGGAAAAATGAAATGATGAAATGAAAAAGCTCTTATATCAAAAGGGGATATTGTCAATAGCCAAGGTACTGCTCCCATGTCACGATTGAGCATATGAGAAGTGGAGTGAAGTTAGGTATGCCTCTTACATCTAAATTGAGTGTGAGACTGGAAGAGATCTGGAATCAGGAGAAGAGATCCATCAGGTTGTGCTGAGAGAAATGAATATTACAAAGGGAAGTAGTCAATGAGATCATTGGTCTCATTGTGCTCCCTAGTGGCTTCACATTCTGTTTAATCCATATCCTCTATCTCCCATTGTTCCTCAAGTAAGAGTGTTACAATTTTCTTCCTTTTCTCTTGCATTATACATCTCCTCATCCCTTATGACATAGAAGTCCTTCCAGGATTGCACCAATATGACGTATACTTGTCAATCCTTATCCTCCTTAGTTTTCCTCTCATGATTGTTCCCCTTATTCTTCCTTAGTGATGTTCAACTTCTGCTCTTTGCTCCAGTCATCACAAGGTATCATTCCTGACCTCATGATCACTCTTTGATACATGTTTCATTCTTATCATGGACAGCCTCTCTCCTGATTGTTTCTCTTGTAACAATCCTGTGTTCCCTGTTATCATTGTTCCCAGTGCAGTAGTCATACTCATACTTAAACCCCACTGCCTTGTATTGTAGACCTCACACTTGATCTATGCAATCTACCCCTAGTTCTTGTGACCAAGCCTTGCTTGCCTCTAATCGAAGCTTCACTTCTCCTCCAGAACTTCCTTAGTCCCTCAGTTGAAGCTTTGCTTCTTCCTTAGTCCCCTCTGTCCTAAAAGACTTCAATCTCACCTTTCGCCCTTGGTCTCTCTTTGAGGTTGTTGGTCTCTTTGTGAGTATCACCCTTGAAGATCTCTAGGTTACAAGACTTGCATTTGTGTAACAAAAGATCATGTATATCCTATGTCCCACCTGCTTATGTAGGTGTAGGACTACCCCTCAGTTGCCATAGGCCCCAAGTTCAAAGCCCCAGAATCCAATGACAAACTACCCTCATTGCCACCCCCAATACCCTAGACCCTAGTACCCACAGTCCCACCCCCCCCTTCTAGATGAAGGATTGCTGGAAGTTCCTCCAGTCCCACCCCAATACCTCAATCCCCAATCCCAGACCTTAGCACGCTATAGCATCTTTTCCAATACACTATGCAAAACCCACAGATCATCCCAGAGTCCACTGAGCCATCATAACCTAAGACCCTGGAGTCCGCTAAGACATCGTGACCCACACTCATAGTCATTGACCCACTGTTATGATTCTTTCCTTGTATCTTCCCTAGTCACTAGTTCTGTTACGACTGGCCTGGGTAGGGACAGAAGTAGCCTTGTAGAACAAGGGTTTGTTAACTTGCTAGGGCTGCCTAGCAGAGGTGATCACAGCTAGCATTTCAAGGGATGCAATGATGGTATTGTTACGCAGATGCGAGTCTAGTAACCAAGGGACCTTCGAGGGTAATACTCACGAAGAGACCAACGACCTCAAAGGGGATCAAAGACTAGGGATATGACAGACAGTCACAGACTAAGGAATCTGAGGGGTAGACCGAAGTCTAGACTTGAGGGGACTGGGGGAGAAGCAAGAGCTTCAACTGAGGGACTAGAGACTGTTACGCTAACGTGATGGCTAACAGCAACCTCAAGAAACTAACCTCCTTGAATCTGCATGGGTGGTACTCACAAGGAGATGCAGCGACCATGAGTCAAGGGAAACGGGTGATGGATCGAATGTAGCTCCACTTGAGAGAAGGTCCCAAGTATCCGGGTCAGGGATCAAGGGGAAGAGAAGGTTCAAGGAGCAAGTCTCACCTAAAGCGCAGAGCTTTCCCAAGGCAGTTGTTTAGTCACCATGTAAGATTGTGTAGAACTAACTTAAGGTTACAGGGTATGGAATGGGCATTATAAATATTGTGAAGGGTCAGAGTACAAAGTGTGTGAGAGAACGCTTTCAGAGAGGTAAACGTCCAGAAGAGGAAAGTAAGTAAAGGGGAATCCCTGGGGTTTCCCCAGATAAATAGGGAATTGGAAATAGAGAAGAGAAGCTGACTGAGCGAGAAATATAAATAGTAATAGGGATTGCCATAAAGGGAATATAAAATGGAATGAAACTCAGCAGATGAAATGGTGGCGCATCAGTGGTGTCCACAGTGATGGTGGTGTTCCCAAAGCGTTCGTGCCAAGGCACAACTTCCCAGGGCGTCCCAATCTGTGTGAAGTTTCTCAGGCTCTCCTAATGCATATGATGTCTTGACGAAGTGGGATCGATCCATAGATCTGGATTGGGCAGTAGGGAGTCCGGACAATTGGTGGAGATGTTGTACCCCATGGGATAATAGTCCAGAAGTCCATCATCTTCCTTGTGCAGCCCGGCTGCCTCTGCCTCCAGTAAGTCTGTGATGTCGTCGTTCCTCCATTGCTCTATGTAGAGCAAGTAAGCGTTGTCCTGTACATCTGGTTCTGGTTACCATTGGTTGAAGTATGTCCCGTTAGAGTCTGAAGGGCAAATTGTAACAGAGACAAGCAGAGGCTTGGTCACAAGAGCCACGTAGATTGTGTAGATCAAGTGTAAAGAGCTACAATACAGGGCAGCAAGGTTTATATAGCTAAGAGGCTACTAAACTGGGAACAATGGAATGTGGGGAGACTAGACTGCTGTGAGAGAAGCAGTTAGGAGAGATGCTGTCCATGTGGAGATGAAACATATATCAAAGGAGGATTATAAGGTCAGGGACTGTTACCATGCGGTGGCAGTAGAGAAGAGTGGAAATGGAACACTGCTATGGGAAAGGAAGAGATTGACCATGTGGTCAGGAATGTTACCTTGTGATGGCTGTAGAGAAGAGTGGAAGAAGAACGTCACTAGGGAAGATCAAGGAAGACTACGGTGAACAGAGAATGGAGAAGACGGAGGATGGAACAGTATATGTCACATTGGTGCAGTCCAGGGAGGACTTCTACATCACAAGGAATAAGGAGTAGTACGAGATTAGGAAAAAGGGAGAAAATTGTAACAGGTATTGCAAGATGATTACAAGGAGAACAAGTCTAGGGTATGTATGGGTGAGCAGCGATGCTTATATACCCTAGCTATGGAATGTCATGGAATCTGAAAGAATATTCCATGACAAAGCAAAGTGACTAATCATGACCAAGCATGACTAAAAGTGATGACAATAGAATATGAAGGAATGCAATGGAATTGAATGGAGGGAAGCGATGATGAAGCAAATGGAATGGTATGGAATACTATGGAATGGTGAGTGAGTCATCACAGAAGAAATGAAAATAGTGTCCTGAGTGAGGATCAAACCAGCGACTAACGGTAGTACGAGAATAGGGGAAGAAATCGTAACAAGTTCAATCCTTGCTTAGGACACTATTTCTTTTCTTCTACAATGACTCACCCTTATTCCATAGTATTCCATACTCTTCCATTTGCTTTGTCATTGTTTCCCTCCATCTGATTTCTTCACATTCCTTCATATTCTATTGTCATCACTTTTAGTCATGCTTTGTCATCTGCTTTGTCATGGGATGTTCTTTTAGATTCCATGACATTCCATAGCTAAGGTACATACTGTAAGCCTCACTGCTCACCTGTATATACCTTAGACTTGTTCTTCTCACAATCTCACTTGCAATCTCCTTGACCGCTAGTCCTAGCTAGCACCCCTCTGCAAGTCTCTGTTCTACTCTCAAGTGGACACTCCTTGATCACCTCTGCTAGGTGGCCCTAGCAAGTTAACAAACCATAGTCCTTGTTCTACAAGACCACTTCTGTCCCTACCTGTTACAATTCACCCTTTGGACTCTAACAGGATGCACTTTCAACAATGGCTACTGGAACCGGACATACAGGACAACGCTTACAAGCTCTACGTAGAGCAATGGAGGAACGATGACATCTCGGACTTACTGGAGGCAGAGGCAGCTGGACTGCATAGGGAAGATGATACGCTCCTGGATTACTATCCCACGGGATACGACAATCCTACCAACCGGCCAGACTCCCTACTTCCCGATCCAGATCTATGGATCGATCCCAGTTTGGCAAGACATCATACACATTAGGAGGGCCTGAGAAGTAATGCATGGATTAGGACGGCCTGGGAAGTCGTGCCTTGGCACGACCACTTTGGGAACGCCACCATCACTGTGGACGCCACTGATGCACCACCATTTCATATGCTGAGTTTCATTCCATTTCATATTCTCTTTATGGCAATCCTTCTTACTATTTATATCTCTTGTGAGACTGGTTTATTTCCATTATTTCCAATTCCTTATTTATCCAGGGAAACCCCAGGGATTCCCCTTTGCTTACTTTTCTCTTCTGGACATTTACCTCTCCTAAAGCGTTCTCTCACACGCTTCGTACTCCGACCCTTCATAGTATTTATAGCACCCATTCCATACCCTGTAACCTTAAGTTAGTTCTACGCAATCTTACGTGGTGACTAAACGACCGCCTCGGGAAAGCTTTGCACTTTAGGCGAGACTTGCTCCTTGAACCTTCTCTTCCCATGATCCCTGACCCGGATACGTTGGGACTTCTCTTGAGTGGAGCTACATTCGATCCATCACCCGTTTCCCTTGACTCACAGTTGTTGCACCTCTTCGTGAGTGCCACCTGTGTGGATTCAAGGAGGTTAGTTTCTCGACATTATTGCTTAGCCATCACGTTAGCATAACACTACCTGGGCCAGTCATAACACCCACTCTCCAGGACAGCAACTCCACCTCTTGCCCTTGTATCACAGAACCCTAGACCCAAGATACCCCAGCCACCTAAGACCATTCTACCACCAATGTCTACCACCACCCCTGAAGTTAAAGCCACTTTCCCAGACTCCTTCAATGGAAAACCTGCAGATGCCTCTTGATGGATCAAGGCCATAAAGGCTTACTTCTCCATCAATGGGAAGATTTACCCAGACAATGATTCCAAGTTGGTGACTACCCTTAATCACCTTAACCAAGGAAGAGGAGTCGCCTTCTCTGAGAAATGGTATGACAAACGAGCAAACACTACCATTGACTCCAAGAAGAAAACCTTCAACAAGATGGTAGAGGACTTTACTACTACCTTCTTCCCCTTTGATATCAAAGATAAAGCCCACTATGAAATACAAAGGTTATGCCAAACCTCCAAAGGGAAAGGTGCCTTTGAAGATGGTTTTCAGCAATACATCACAGACTTTTAGAACCTCATTGCTCAAGCCCAGATCACTAACCAAGAAACTATCATTGACCACTTTGCCACTGGACTTGACCCATCACTTGTCAATATGATCCTCTCTATTGATTCAGTCCCTATGACCTTAGATGGCTGGATTGCCAAGGCAAAGCAATTCCATGCACAGAAAATGAAAATCCAAGCAAATGAAAGAGAAAGACCCCTCTCCTCTATTCCCTTGATCCATCGTTCTACCCCCACCAGAGACCCCTATGCCATGGACGTCAACGAAGTCATGACCAAACCAAGGAAACTTTCCCCCACTGAACAGGCATGTTGCTTCTGAGAAGGACATTGCCTTTGCTGCTGAAACAAGGGACATGTTGCAGCCCAATGCCCAAAGTACACCAATAATTCCCCTTGCTCTCAACCAACCAGATCTGCCCAAGTCATCGCTACCACTCCTGCCCCAGACCCTAAGTCTAAGCCTCTCTCCCCCATCGAAATCTACATCAACAAGCTCAAAACTCGGGGAAAGGGAGAAGACAAAGTCCTCCAAACTTTAAAACTCTATTATAAAGAGGAACCCATTGAAATCAACCATGTTGTTAGTCAGGATTTTTAAATAGGGAAGTTGCTTTGATGTCTACTTCTGTCACTAGTCACCATGTATTAAGAGCCAAAGTGAATGAAACCATGCTTCATCTCCTACTGAAGCTCAAATCTGGTAACCAAACTGTCGACACCACTGCACTCCTTGATTCAGGAGCCATAGATAACTTCATTGACATCAGACTCCTGACCTGTATCAAAGCCCCTCTTTGTAGATTATCCTGACCTATAATAGCCTACAACATTGATGGAACCCCCAACCACAAAGGAACCATCAAATCATCTGCCTAGGTCAAAGTCATTTTTCCTACCCACACAGAACAAATATCCCTCCTGGTCCTGAGTCTTGGCAAACCTTGCATCATACTTGGAATGCCCTGGCTTCATCAATGGAACCCCAAGATCAACTGGACTTTGGCCTCCCTCATCATCCCATCCATACCATCTACCCCCACGAATAACAACTCTGAATCACAGTTCCACCTCCTCCAATACCTTGGACTTGACACTGACCATGAAACCACCTGGTTTTGGGAAAAATAGTATGGTTCTGAGGTCGATTGGTCTCTTCATGAGCACCTCCCTTAGGACAAAATCCCAGTATCCCAACACATCAACAAGGTTACCATCTCAATGGAAATCACCCAGAAGCAGGTCAGGGAAGTCCAGGAAATTCTGGAGTGGTGCAAAGACTATAAAGATGTCTTTGCCGAAACCACCCATGACAAACTTCTGCTCCATCATCCCTATGACCACACCATCAAGCTTAAACCATCCTTCATCCCCAAAATTGCCAAGATCTACAGTATCACCTGAATCCAGCCAAATGTGAAGCCTGTACAGCCTTTGTTAAAGAACATCTTAAAACTGGTCACATCATCCCCTCCAAGTCTCTGCAAGCATCACCATTCTTTTTCGTACCCAAGAAGGATGGAACCCTTGGTCCCTGCAAGGACTACTGATACCTCAACTCGCACACCATCTGTAATGCCTATCCACTCTCCAGCATATTGGAACTCATTGATGACATGAAATGTTACAATTCGCTCCCATGACAACAACAGGACTACCTTCGATCAATGGCAACCACAACCAGATGTTCAAGACAGGGCTTTTCTTATGTATGAAGATCAATGGAGGGGAGACGATATCTATAACATGTTGGAAGCACAAGCAGCAGCACTGCACAAGGACGACAATGGACTGCTGGACTATTTCTCTCTGGGATATAGAATCAGCACCAACCGTCCTGACTCTCTCTTACCCAATCCAGATCTATGGATAGAACTGACTCCAGCACATCACTGTGCCACTTTAGTCAGACGTGGGAGCTGTACCTTGGCATAGGAGCCTTGGCTGGTGCCACCATCAACTGCAGACGCCACTGATCTGCCACCGCTCCACTATTTCATATGCTAAGTTTCATTCCATTTCATTTCTGTTCCTTGCTTCATCAACAAGTTCTATTTATATCTCTTGCTTCTTCTGCCAATTCTATTTATTTCCAATTCTCTATTTAAATGGGAAACCCCTATGCCTACCTTCCTCTTCTGGACGCTTGCCTCTCCTAAAGCAGTCTATTGCCCACTTTGTACTCCATTCCCACACAGTATTTATAGCGCCCATTTCATACCCTGTAACTCTAAGTTAGTTCTACATAATCTTACATGGTGACTACATGACCACCTTGGGAAAGCTTCGTGCTTTAGGCAAGACCCTTGCTCCTTGAAACCTTCACTCCCCTTGATCCCTTACCCAGATACTTGGGACCTCTTACGTCAAGTCAAGCCCATTAGGAATAGTTGATCCATCACTCTAGTTCCATTGTGCTACGGTTGCTGCATCTTCTAGTGAGTACCACCTGCAGACAAGGAGGTTAGTTTCTCAAGGCTGTCGCTAGCCACTGTGTTAGCATAATATGAAAGAGTTAACCTGGTTCACCAAGTTTGACGTTCAATGGGGTTATGACAACATCCAATTGTGAGAAGAGGATTAATGGAAAGTGGCCTTCATCACCCCTCTTGGTCTCTTTGAACCCATGGTCATGTTCTTTGGATTCAACAATGCCCCCCCAACCTTCCAAGCATTCATGAACCACATCTTTGTGGACTACATCTCTCAGAAATGGTTAAATATATATATGGATGACATGGGAATACATACCAAGGATGATCTTGAACTCCACCACAAACGCACCCATCTAGTGCTCCAATGACTTCAAGAACACAAACCATCTCTAAAGCTCTCCAAGTGCTCCTTCGACACCCAATGAATGGAGTTCCTTGGTCTTATCATTGGTCAGGGCAAGGTAGAAATGGATCCTGTTAAACTTTCCACCATCAGGGACTGGATTCCACCCACCTTGGTCAAGGGCATTTGCTCCTTCCTTGGTTTCACCCATTTCTACCGCAAGTTTATCCTCAACTTCTCCAATGTCATTGTCCCCCTTAACCTTCTCACTCAGAAAAACAAACCTTGGGCATGGACCCCACTCCAACAGACAGCCTTTGACAACCTCAAGAATATCTTCTCTTCCACCCCAGTTCTCTAGATCCCTGATGCCACTTGACCCTTCACCCTCATGACAGATGCCTCTCTCCTTGCAGCAGGAGCAGTCTTGATGCAAATGGATGACTTCACCCTTGCACCTACTTCTCCAAGACCTTTGCCCCTGCTGAGTGAAACTACAACATCTATGATAGAGAGCTCCTGGCAGTCATCCTTGCTCTTGATAAATGGTGCCCTTATTTTCTAGGCACCTCTTACCCTGTTACGACCACAAGAACCTATCCTATATTAAGGACCCTTGCAAACTCTCTTGCCGCCACACCTGCTGGGCAGCCTTCATGCAAGATTATGATGTCCTATGGAAAGTCACCCCAGGAACCTAGATAGGACCTGCAGATACCCTCACAGAGAGACACCCTGGACACCTCTAATGACAATATTGACTCTGCCATCTGCCCCACCCCTTGTGTTATCCAAGCCCTCAACCTTGCCATCACTGAAAAAATCAAATCATCCTCAGCCTCAGATCCCCTTGTTCTTAAAGCCCTTAATGCACTTCAGGATAGCACCCCTCTATTCCCTTGATCCTCCCTAGCTCAATGGTCCTATGAGGATGGTCACCTTTATTTCAAAAATCATCTGTACTGTACATCTTACCCGCTGAATGATTGACCATCCTCCATGCCATTTATTCCTCTCCCACAGCTGGCCATGCTGGCCAGTTTCACACCCAAGCCCTCATTGAATGAGATTTCTGGTGGCCTGGCCTCTCCTCCTTTGTCCATAACTTTGTTGCTGGTTGTGCCACCTGTCAACAGAACAAGGTCAATACTCACCCTACCAACTCTCCCTTGTTGCCCATCCCCTCCACAACCACACTCCCCTTCAAGCAACTCTTGGTGAATCTCATCACTGATCTTCCTGTTTCTAGGGGACTTGATTCTCTCATGGTCATGGTAGACCATGGACTTAGTAAGGGAGTGATTCTTGTTCCCTATTCCAAAACCATCAATGCCGCAGATATTGCCCACCTTTTCTTTGATAATGTCTTCCACCAATTTGGTCTCCATGACACTATTATCTCTGATAGAGGCCCCCAATTTGCCTCAGCCTTCACCTTAGAACTCACCAGACTGTTGAACTATGATGTTCAACTCTCCACTGCCTACCACCCCTAGTCCAATGGCCAGACAGAACAAACTAACCAGGAAATCGAAACTTACCTATGAATCTTCTGTGCCAACAATTCCAAGAAATGGACTGATCTCCTGACCACCACCAAGTTTCACCACAACTCCATCCCCCACAGCTTCACCAAGAAATCCCCCTTCTCCCTGATCCTTGGATACAAACCCTGTTCTTACCCCCCTTTAGGGAAAACCTTCCTCCCTGCCTTAGAAACCAATCTCTCCACCTTGGAAGAAGCCCAGAAGGAAGCCATCACCACTCATGACACAGCCTGTCATATCATAATGGAATGCTCTACCCGACATTTCAAACCCTTCAAGATCGGATCCAAGGTCTGGTTGGAAGCTACCAATCTCCACCTCTGTTACCCACATCATAAACTCACCCCAAAATGTCAAGGACCATTTGAAATCTCCCAAGTCCTATCTCTGTTGACCTACCACCTTCAACTACCTCCAACTTGGAAAATTCATGATGTCTTCCATGCATCCCTCCTCTCTCTCCTTATTGAGAAACTGAAATGTATGGCCCTAACTTCCCCCAACCATCACCAGATCTTATTGAAGCTGAAGAAGAATATGAAGTTGATCAGATCATCTCCCACAAAGGTATAGGAACACGACAATGGTACC
The DNA here is from genome assembly GCA_038094255.1 of Porphyrellus aff. niger. Lineage (NCBI taxonomy): Eukaryota > Fungi > Basidiomycota > Agaricomycetes > Boletales > Boletaceae > Porphyrellus > Porphyrellus aff. niger. The sequence continues at coordinate 19,928 of JBBPTR010000107.1, forward strand.
TGACCACATGGAAAGGTTACCTCTCCTCAGAGAACACCTAGGAACCCAAAAGTAATCTCTGTCATGCCCCCCTCATTCTCCAAGAATATAAAGATGCTCACACCCTCTAAAACCTTTAAAAGAACTATGGATCCCTCATGCTCTACCCTAAACCCCAATGTCCCTGCCTTTGTCCCTCACTAGCATTCCCTGCTAGCTTTCCCATCAAAAATCCACCCAACTGCTCCTTGTCCTAAACCCCAAAAGAAACCTTCGATTCCCTCCTTCAACTCTGTTGAAGTTCCCCATGCCCACGTCCACTGGTCATTCTACAGACTAGACTATTGTCACTACCATGACAAGTACTAATCATCCTTTCAACTCAACAGTCTCTCCATGAGTATCTCATCAATTGAATGATCCACAAGGTATGTAGTTACATGCCAATCACTAGAATCTACCCTGGAAACATTTCGTATAACCCTGTCGAATTAATCATTGTCTGCATTGTTCTTTTCGTCTTGTGCTGCCTAGTGTTTGTGTTGTTGACCTTCCTCTACTACCTTTGTTTCATAAATTGATCATGTCTATTACCTTACCTCCTGTTCCCTCTCGCTCTCCCTCCCCAATCTTGGGATGAAGAGTCTATCCCCAATATTTGCCATTTGCTTTCGCCCTCCAACTTTATGCTTATATCCTTATTGAAACCCATCTCACCTTTGCCATTGAGTGACTTCCTGAGTTTCAAAACCACCCGTTAATCACACACCTCATACACATCTTCCATTCCATTCTTTCTGTTCAACGTTACCATACCATTTCTACCCCAGGTGACCTCCCTGCAGCCTTTGCAGCCCTGCTCTATCTTTCCATCCATCCCATTATCCAACAAACCCTACATGCTCTCCATGAGGCTGAACTCACTAGTCTGGTCAACCACCTCCCTGCAGACAACCTCTACCCCACTTTTCATTGAATATACAGTGGCTCAAAAAAGTGTCCCAATGTTGGATCATTTTGGAAAGACTTGTTATTTTTAAAAGAACCTAAAGGGATCAGCTAAAACTCTTGCAGGGTCAATAATAGCCATAACCATTATCTAGATGATGAGTACCTTATTATGTAATTTGGTTACCATGAATCAAGATGTGATCATTCTAAAATGATGTGTCATTGGGACACTTATTTGACCCTAATGCTAGTAACCATTATTTAGTAGATAACATAAGCATTTGAGGGATAGTATGCTTCAACCTTGCTTACATATGTAAATTACATAATATTGAGCAATATAAATAGCAGAGGTTACACCACAGGTTACTCAACTATGTCATAAAACTCACTTCCATCTCTACTAAGCTTATATCCTTATATTCTTTGAAACTGGCCTTTCTACTTATAAAATCCCATCCATAACTGGCTTTGGAAGTTCACTATGGCCAGGGTGAACAAGAGAACCCATCAAAACAAGCAGAACACCAAGCTAGGATACCTTTTTAAGCTTTCTTGTTCTAATAAAAGGAAAATAGTCTCTAAACTACTACTGGAAAGTGTGAGAATTCTGTCTAGGCTGCCCTTCTCATTGATCCTGCCATATTCTCTCCTGTCTGTCCCAAAACTGTTCATGATGTACTGAAGGCTGCATCCCTGAAGATAGTACTTGAAATACAAAATCAATTTTTACCTACTAAGAATAGAAAGTAGAGACTGATTGTTGCTTTCAAGCCATAAAATGGACTTTGAAGGACTGTAAAAGGATCATTTAATTAGATAAGACCAAGATGAACAACATTATGTTATATAGAATAGAGTATATATAGAAAAAGGTAGCAAAGCCATAACAGAACAAAAGAATATATGGAATAGTCAAGTTTAACTGAGGCTTTTTGAGATGCATGGATTGTAATGGAGTTGGAATCCTTACTGAGATTGAAGGATAGATAGGTAGTGAGCAGTATATCTCCATTTTTGAAGACAATCTGCTTTCCAGCATGAAAAATTCAGGAATTTTCTAAGAACATTACCTTATAATATGTTAATGACCATAAGTACCCCTTAAAACAGCTAAAAATGGCAAGATTCTTAATGGATCAAGGTCCTTGGTTGGCCAGCACAATCTCCAGACCTGAATCCTATTGAAGACCTCTGGCAAATTCTTAGAAAAAAAATCAATTACTATACAATGCTACCAAAGCACTATAGAGGCTTTTGAAGAGAATAACAATAGAATAAGGCAAGATAGAAGTTGAGAAATGTCAAAGGTAGCTAAAATGTATGTGTAGAAGACTAGAGGTAATGATAAAGGTAAAGGGAGGGCATAATAAATACCAAAACCATAGGACAAAAATGATGCTCAAATAAGTGTCCCAATGACATGTCATTTTGGAATAATCATGTCTCAATGCCATGGTAACCAAATTATGGTGCTCATCACCTAGATAAAGGTCAGGGCTATTATTGACCCTGCAAGAGTTTAAGCTAACTTCTTCTAGTTCTTTTACAAATAACCAGTCTTTCTAATATAACCCAACATTTGGACACTTTTTTGAGCCACTGTATCTCAGAGATTATTAGGGTTACCATCCTCAAACCTTTCTGGACTCTCTTCCAATCAAAGCTAAAGATGAGTTCAGAGTGACACAACTGGCATGCAAGAAAATTGAGTTTGTGTACTTTGATGAGCTGACTGATCTTCTTCTTCATGATGGACATTCCATTTTTGATCACCAGCTTCATTTCTTCTATTTGGACATCAGGATACAAGTACTTGGATATCTCAGGAGTCAGCAAGGCAATATAACAAGCAATTTGTAACTCACACCAATATGACTCTGATTATCAAGATTAATCTTGACAGCACCATTCTTGACCCATATCTGGCACTGTACTTCACTAATCTGATACCACATATGTCCAGTGATTGGGATGGGATGGAGAATGAATGGTGCAGCCTAAGACTCAAGTATGGGAATAGAGGTGGACTCAGACTCAGAGTTGGAGTCTGAGGATTCCAGGGCAGGGAAGCTAGGCTTTCCAGATGACTCTACAGTACCAGATTCACATTTTTCAATAGACAGTGAAAGTGATATGAATTCTGCAGAGGTAAGGCATCTATCCTGGTTCATGAAGAAGTCCCAAGTTACCAAACCTTCTTCTGGGAAGGAGAATGTTGGAGATTCCATAATAAAAATCAGAACTACAAGGGCAATGTTGGGCCATCTATCAAGCTCACACTGGATCTTCAGCAGCAGATCCTTACAGTTCTGAGTGAATGCACACTTTGTTACAATTTTCTTCCTTCATCACTCTATCCTCTTCTTCTCCATCTCTTGTGACATTGAAGTCCTACTAGGGATGTATTTGTATAATCAATCATGTTCCTTCTTTCTTCTACTTCATCCATGTCTCACCTTTGTTCTGGTTAATTCCCCTTAGTGACATTCACCTTCTGCTCTTTGCTCTAGTTATCACAAGGTATTGTTCCTGACCATATGGTCACGTCTTTAATACATGTTTCATCCTCATCATGGACAGCGTCTCCTGACTACTTCTCTCACAATGGTCTAGTATTCCCTACATCTTTTGTTCCCAGTATAGTAGTCATACTGGTACTTAAACCTTGCTGCCTTGTACAGTAAAACCTTACACTTGATCTACATAATACATGCTAGTTCTTGTAACCAAGCTCCTGCTTGCCTCCAGTCGAAGCCCTTGCTTCTCCTTTAGTCCTTTTGTCCCTAGACTTCAGTCTTACCCTCTTCCTTGATCTTCTCTCAGAGATTGTTGGTCTCTTCATGAGTATCACCCTTGAGTCCTTAGTTACAAAGACTCATGTTTGTGTAACACACTTGACAATGGCCAAGAGATTAGAAAGTGAATGCACCTTCATGGGCCATGAGACAAGGGTGAGATCAGGTATTGATGCAAACCCAGTGCCTGCCAACCAGACAGTCAAATTTGTCTCCACTGCAGTGTGAAAATAGTCATGGATTGGAAGTTGTTTAATGACAGGCTCAATAATCCTATGAAAGTCAGTAAGGATGTACTTGTGTGAGACAGTTGGCATGTTGACAATCACTAAATTGTCCTATGGATCACAGGATAGCCTGACATTTACCATGTCAGTGAGAAATGCTATTTTAGGTCAGAACAGCTTACTTGGGCTTCCTTTGGGAAAGGGCCTGTTACAATTTTATCCCTTCATCTGTCAATACTCCTCTTCTCCATTCCATATTCTGCTGAAGTCCTCCCATGGATATATCAGTATGACTTGTCCTTGTCATTCCTTGTCCTTCTTTACTCCCCTAATCTTACAATCATTTCCCTTTCTTCCCGTTAGTGAAATTTTACTTCCACTCTTCTATTACAGCTGCCACAAGGTAACATTCCTGACCACATGGTCATTCTCTTCCTTCTCACTAGTGGCATTCTACTTCCACTCTTCCACTACAGTTGCCACAAGGCAATGTTCCTGACCATATGGTCACCTTTGATACTATTTTATCTCCATCGCAGACAGTGCCTTCTGATCATTTCTCTCACAATGATCCAGTGCTTCTAACTCCCATTGTTCCTAGTATGGTTATTAGCACTAGTACTTAAACCTTGCTGCCATGTACATTATTCTTTACACTTGATCTACACAATCTACAGTGACTCCAAAAACCCTTTCCATGTTATCCCTAGAAGCAGTGTGTGACACACACTGCCAGATACTGTAGGAATTCCGCTTAGCTTTGGTGGCGTTATAAATAGTACATACCATTGGCTACAAAATCGCCCCCTGGGTCATGTGATTTGGTTCATAGGGTACAAAGATATGGCCACTCTAAAACTGCAATACCATGGAAATGGTTTTTTCACTTTGAATCAAGTTAGATATTTGGATATTATTAGTACTTGGTATGGCCCCCTTTTGCTCTAAGCACTACCAGAACACTTCTAGGCATGCTTTTAATTAATCCTCAACATTCTTCAACTAATATCGTTTTCTACTCCACCTAAATCCTATCTCTCAACTTATGAGTTCCATTAGTGGGGTTTTCATACTATACAAGCCTTCTCTTGAGACAATACCAGATATGTTCAATATGGTTGAGGTTAGGAGACATGCAGGCCATACTGTGGTCCCAAAATACTACCCCTCTAGCCATTCCTTGATCTTCTTGCAGATATACTTGGGGTCATTGTTTTGCTAAAATATGAAGTTAAAAGGATTAAGACCATAAAACTCTAGGGTTTGCTGAAGCTCATCCTTCAAAATCTGAAGGTAAGTGTCCCCATCAATCCTATAATTAATCTTGGTAGCAAAGCTCACATCTTGGCAAGTTATACATCCCCACATCATCAAGAAATCTCTTCTAAACTTGAGAGTTCCTTGTACTAGCCTTATCACTAAGCCCCTCACTTGTCTTTTTCCATGCCCATTTACATCCATATGGCCCTAGGCAATTGATTTTAGTATCACCAGACCATACCCCCTTCTTCTAATCCTCCAAAGTCCAATCCTTGTGGGCATAAGCAAAATCTAGATGGGCTTTGCAATGCTTTTCAGAGAGGGAAGGGCATTTGGACTTGACCACAGCCTTCATACCTGATTTTTTCAAGTGGAGACAAACACTGTTGGCAGAAAGAGGTTGATCAATGATATTTGAGAGGGCCTTGGTGACTTGAATAGCATTTTTAGCCTTCCAAGAGACAATAAGATGTTGGGCATGATAAATGTTGGTGAATGAAAGCTTAGAAAGACAACCCCAAATAGCCTTAGAAATGGTAGAATGCTTCTTAGAGTGAAGTTTGGATATGGCAGAAGGGCTAATGCCAGTTTGCTTGGCAATGGCTGCACCAGAGTTACCAGCATCAAGCATAAAGAGGACGGTGTTGTGTTAAGCAAGAAAGAGGAATTGACCATGATAATGATTGAGTGTGTGAACATTTTTAAACTCAGACATACCATTTATATGCATATATTTATTTGTACCAACAAACAATGGCAAATATACTATGATTTCATTGAGATCCCAGGCATCAGTTCAAAAGTGAAAAAACCCTTTCCATGGTATTACAGTTTTAAAGTGGCCATATCTTTGTACCCTATGAACCAAATCACATGACCCAGGGGGAGATTTTGTAGCCAATGGTATGTACTATTTATAACGCCACCAAAGCTAAGCGGAATTCCCACAGTATCTGGCAGTGTGTGTCACACACTGCTGCTAGGGCTAACATGGAAAGGGTTTTTGGAGTCACTGTAGCTAGTTCTTGTGAACCTCAGTCTTGCCCCCCAGTCCAAGCCTCCTGCTTGTCCTTAGCCCCATCCAAGACTTTGGTCTTGCCCCTTAGTGTTACAATTTTCCTTCTCCATCACTCTACTTTCTTTATCTCTATTCCTTTCCACACTGAAGCTTCTTCAGAGATGCCCCAGCACAATTTACCATTCTCCTTTCTCATTCTCCTTCATCCTTGTCTTACCATTGTTCCCCTTATTTTCCTCTAGTGGTGTTCTTCTGCTCTTTGCTACAGCCACCACAAGGTATAGTTCTTGATCACATGGTCACTCTCTTCCTTTCCCTTAGTGGTGTTCTCTTTCCACTCTTCTTTACTGCCACCACAAGGTAACTGTTCCTGACCATATGGTCACTCTCTTGATATGTGTTTCACTTCCATCATGGATAGCATCTCCTGACCATTTCTCTCACAATGGTCTAGTGTCCCCAATTTCCCTTGTTCCCAGTATGGTAGTCATACCAGTACTTAAATGTCACTGCCTTGTACAGTAAACCTTACACTTGACCTGTGCAATACACACTAGCTCTTGTGACCAGACTTTAGTCTGTTCTCAGTTGAAGCTCTCACTTTTCCCTCGACCTTTAGTTCAGACTTCAGTCTATCCCTCTGTCCCTTCAAGTCTATGACCATAGTCATATCCCTAGTCCTTGATCCCTTCATAGAGGTTGTTGGTCTCTTTGTGAGTATCACCCTCAAGCCCCATCAGTTACAAGGACTTGTGTTTGTGTAACACTTAGTCCCCTAGTCCAAGACCTTGATCCCTAGTAGAGGTTGTTGGTCTCTTCATGAGTATCACCCTTAAGCCCCAGGTTACAAGGACTCACTCCAAGTAATAGGGCCCACTCTTCTACCACTTGTGTGAGCCTCTAGAAGTCTGTGGTGCTGACTTGGTCAAACACCTGAGAGCAATGAGTTGAAAGACCATGGATTTATTGATTAAAATTCACTTGAACTTCAGCAGTTAAATTGACATTGGTACTATATAATCAAAAGTTATACAAGAAGTCCTTGAATACTCCTAGATAACACCAAAATGTGTCAGTCTACTCAAGTCCATGAATATTTATGTATTGGGTTATGTGGATTGCAAAATGATTGGTCCAGATAACACAGTGGGCTTCAGGATAGTAGGCTTTATGATGTTACCATTGCTTAGAGCACAAAGGCAGGCCATTCTAGTTGATTTGGCAGCAACAACAGACCCTATGCCATTGGAGCATGTACCATGTAATAAGCCAGGAGGTGGTATACATACAGGCATGGGGACTCATGGGGCTCCAGTGAGAGCAAAAGGAGGGTACATTGATACACATGTCTATGAGAACAAGAATAATTACCTGCACTAATTTAGCAGAGTTTTCCCTTGCATCCTTTTGTTGAGAGCTAGCCAGCATTGGAACTCTGTTCAGTCATTGCAATCACAAGCATTTGCTCCAACACACCAGTGTGTTGAGCCAGAAAAGCTAAAAGGATGCTGATATCAACCAGGATATCATTACAGCCCCTAATGACCTTGGATGCCATTTGAAAACCTGAAAATGGTATCAGTATTCAGTACTTGCTGTTCACCACTTGTATAGGACATTCAACTTCTAAAAACACCCCATGTAGAGTATAGTTTGTGTCAATGGGAAATATGCACTAAAAGAGGTGCTGGGAGCTGGTTCATATGGTGAGTAAGTCTAGCATTGTGCACTGACTCACTGTTATAACATCCAAAATTCTTAGCCACAGTTTGCCATGCTAAGGACATAATTACTAAGCAAGCCATTGCTGTCAAGCTAGAACCAATCCAAATGGCCAGCAAGCCAAGATCTTTCCCAACTCATCTAGAGCATGAGTATCAAATTCTATGTGAGCTTGAAGGAGGCATTGGGCTCCCCTGCCCTCACTGGTTCAGTAGAGAAGGATTATATCTGGCTATGGTCATTGATGGCCTCAGTTTATCTCTGGATAAGTTGGCAGGATCATCTCTGGGCAATGTACTGCAACTGCACCACATCGCTAGCTTAGGGCTCCAAATGGTCAGTTATGTCCTGTATACTTTACAACTTGTGCCTGATCACCCAAAACAGATATCACAACTTGAATACATTCATTCACACCACATCATCCATCAAGATATCAAACCATAGAACATGTTAGTTGGTCCTAGGAGATCCAATGACACTATTTTTCTCATCAACTTCAGTATAGTGAAGTATTACTGACATCCAGCCTCACACATTTACTTTCCTGCCAGGCAGAGGGGGAATGGTAACAAGCTCATGGGTACTTTGGCTTTTGTGTCCTTAAATGGCCATCTTGGGTCAGAACTAAGCTGACAGGATGACATTGAATCCCTGGCCTATTCCATTATCTACCTCCATAATGGCTCCTTGCCATGGTTAGCACAAAATGGTCCAACTCACTTGTCAATGACTGCCATCCATAGAGCAAAAGAAGTGCTCACAGGGGAATTTGATTCCAAGACACCAGGGGAACTTTTGACCCTGCTTTCCTATGCTCACAGTCTCTCATTCACCCAAAGGCTAAACTATGAATATCTCCAAACCACCCTTCTTCCTGCAACAATGTCAATGGTTCACCTCATCAATGAGACAAAGATGTTATTACCTGTGTGCATTCAACCAATCTCTGCTTATAGCAATGAGCACAATATACAGACTCCTGTGCCATCACAAAGGTAAGTTGTTCATATGGTATCACTACTGATTAACCAAGAAATAACAGCCATCATTCCCACAAACTTACTCCATGGATACCCAACAATGTACACAAGCACACCAAGGCAACACTACTATGAGAACATCATGTATTCATTTTTTTGGGGGGGGGAATTATGGATGTGTACAGAGTACTTGTGCAACAACTACATGTCTATTTCATTTGCATGTATGCTATGTATGAACAGGGCCCATTGGGGTCAGTGTTAGTTGACTTGAAGAGGCTTAAACTTTTCACCAGTAGAATCAACTAACTGAGCCAGGACCAGTTAGGGTACATGCAAAGTGAGGCCATCTTGAGTCAAGTTGCTCATGTAGCAATACTAGGTGACAGGCACACCATTGTATCATTACCCTCATCATCATCATCATCCCATGGACTGTCCACACAGCAATCTTGTTCATCATGGTAGTGATGGTGATGGCAGTGGTCCATTGTCACTGTCATTGTCAATGTCAATGGAGTGGTCATGCCACTATATTGTTGTCATCAATAACAACATGGTGGTTGTGGTAGGCATGTTGTTGCATTGGTATTGATGTTGATGGGTGGTAGTCACGCCACTGCATCATAAGCCATTATTGGGTGAGCAATCATGCTCAACAGGCTTGGGAGGTAGTGTCAAGCAAGCATTTGTGCTTGGAAGGGTGTAGCAAGCAGTTGCACTTGAAGGGATCTGGAGGTGGGAACAGACAAGTATTTGCACTCAGGATAGATTGGGAGGCAAGTGATTGGGCTCTAGGTGACCAGAAGGAGGCATTGAGTAAGTGATTTGGCTCAAGAGGGCCAGGAGTGGGCACCAAGTGGGTGGTTGTGCTCAAGAGGGGACATTGGGCAAGCAATGGTGTTCAAGAGGGTTAGGAAAGGGCAGTGGGCAAGTAGTCATGCTTGAGAGGGCTAGGAGGGATCCCTAAATACATTGTTTGCTTCCAGAGTGTAAGTCTCTCTTTAGCTAAGTGGGTAAGCAGACAAGTGGTTGAGCTCAAGAGGGACAGCAGCAGCACTTGAATTGGGGCTCAGGTGAACCAGAAGAAATGATGGGGCAAGCTGTTGACTTTGAATACGCATGGCAGGGGGTAAGAGATGAGCAGCTGCACTCAAATGGATGTGATGCAAGCATCAGCACTGCCATGGTTGTTACAATTCACCCACAGGGCACAAACAGGACTACTTTTGACACCTGGCAACCAAGACTGGATGTATGGGACAGAGCCTTTCTCATGTACAAAGAACAATAGAGAAGAGATGACATCAACAAGTTATTAGAGGCACAAGCAGCCACACTACACAAGGAGGACGATGGACTATTGGACTATTTCCCACTAGGATATGGGATCAGCACCAATCAGCCAGACTCCCTCCTACCTGATCCAGATCTATGGATCAATCCAGCTCCCAGACTCCACCAAGCTGCTTTAGTCGAGCGTGGGAGCTGTACCTTGGCTTAGATGCCTTGGCAGGCACCACCATTACCTGCAGAATGCCACTGATGTGCCACCACTCCACTATTTCATATGCTAAGTTTCATTTCATTTCCATCACTTGCTTCATCAGCAAGTTCTATTTATATTTCTCACTTCATCAGCTCGATCTATTTATTTCCAATTCCCTATTTAGATGGGACATCCCAGGGACATCCCAGGGATTCCCCTTTACTACTTTCCTCTTACAGACGTTTACCTCTCCTAAAGCATTCTCTCACATGCTTCATACTCCGACCTTACACAGTATTTATAGTGCCCATCTTGTACCCTGTAACCTTAAGTTAGTTCTATGCAATCTTACATGGTGACTATATGACCACCTTGGGAAAGCTTTGCACTTTAGGCAAGACCTTTGCTCCTCAAACCTTCTCTTTCCCTTGATCCCTGACCCGGATACTTGGGACCTTCTATCAAGTGAAGCCTATCAGAGATATATGATCTGTCACCCCATTTCCCTTGTCTCACAGTCGCTGCATCTCCTCGTGAGTACCACCCATGCAAGTACAAGGAGGTTAGTTTCTTGAGGTTGTCGTTAGCCATCGCGTTAGCATAACAATGGTGGCATCACATTGACTCAAGTTGGCCTAGCCAGCTAACCAAGCTGAGTCTAGCCAGTAATCATACAAAGTCAAGTCATGTAAAGCCAAGTCATCCATGAGTCACCAAAAGCTGAGCTAAGCCAAGTCATAGCAACACTAGATTAGACATAGGTAGAGATGACACACAACACAGTGATAATGCATTGGAGAATTGTTTAGATGTGCAAAGTAGGGCTCATAACCTCATAGTGAGGTCAGGCAATGAGTGGAAAGACTCAGACAGACTGAGAAGATGGGGGTAACAAGCAACATATTCTTATTTGTCTTCTTGTACAGTCAAATTTATATATGTGCTCAGTCTGTCTTACATTTGTGTTGTAGCAAGCCACTTGGCTCCTTGGCTGAGTGAGGCTTGTTTATTTGGTTGAATGCAACATGATTAATTCAAAGATAGTTGATAATCTATGATCTGTGTGACTACCATGCCTGATCTACCTCTGTTGAATC
>JBBPTR010000108.1:0-31420 GCA_038094255.1 Porphyrellus aff. niger
AGAGGTCGCGATTAAGGTAGGAAAGATCCTTGCATCAACGACGCCGAGGTCAGAGATGAGTGAGGTATGACAGGACCTAACTCACCTTGACAATCTTGCCATCCACGGAACGTGTTGCCTTGCGGAAAAGCTTGTCGGAGACAAAGAAATTGTAAGGATCCAGCTTCTCGATTAAGGGGATTGCGGTCTAGGCGAGCCACAGTCAGTGGGGATCTCAATGTGGAGCAGTGGATGGACTTACGTAGTGATATGGCGAGGTAAAGATGACAGTTTCGCAAAACTGGGAGAGATTTGCAAGGAAATAATCGACACCTGGACACTTTGCTGTCCGCCAACCCCTTTGACGCTATGAAAGAGGGTATAACGGGACACAGCGCATCACAGTCTTGGCAACTTACATCCCAACTGGAGCTTACGAGCAGATCATCCATCGATACCACAAGGTTATAAGGTTTTTGATGGGGGCCCGGAAGCAGCTGCGGAAGCAACTCTGTCCATGCTGGCCTGTTCAAATACTGAGTGAACGTAAATACAGGTTTGTGCGGAATTGTCACCAAGTATGACATACGTCGAACATGTCCGTAAATCATGCTTTAGTTCGGGCCCACCGACCGGAAGGTGCATCTTCAATCTTCTGTGGTTAAAGAGACATCAGAACCATGTGACGAAGGACCTGATTAAAACCGTACCGTTTTCTTGTTTGCAAGCTCGTCCGCCTCCCAATCCCGCCCGAGATAGAGTACTTGTGCACCAACTCGGAGGGCAGTGGCCAAAAGACTCTTGCGAAATATCTTTTGCGACGTTCTACGGAAGTGTGTGTGTCTTTGGGAGATTTTGCGCCTGTATGCTCCGCCCTTCGTGCATGCTCTTCTATGCGTTCAGTAGGACCGAGGTCGAGACTCGGAACAGACGAAGTGGCTGCTGGCGGGCGCGGTGGTGGCTGCTTGGAAGACGGTGTCCGTGGTGGCACTTTGGATGCGAGACAGTGCACCGACCGCGGCGCGAATGAGTGTGCTCGAACTGTTTCCCGCGAGACGACCGAAAACACCTCAGAGGGAGTCTACAAAACTTGCAATTTGGCCCTGTGCTTTTTATTTACCCACGGCTTGTTGCAGGTTGTTCGTTCATTGCGCTCTCCTTGACCTTGAGCGCCACGCTGTGCAATACTCTCAGACTACCAAATAGCGACTCGTCTGGCCGTACGCGCCCATCTGCATCTTCAGGCTGGAGAACCGCAAGGACGGTGTAAGACGACAACGCCGACGGGGGTGTACCGCGCTACGGAAAGGCGTGAGACAGCCTGCTGTCAGGATTCGCGTAAGCACAATTTCACTTGAGGATCCCAGTCTTGATGCCGGGCGGATATGTCGTCGCTTGCATGGCGACCCGGATGAACGGATCAGTAAATGGCACGACGAACTGTTTGATAGCAGTTTCATCAGTGCGTTCGAGAAGATCTCCGATCGCGTACGCGGCGTTTTCGCGTTGCTCGTTGCTTCTGGTGGTGAGGCGCGTGATAATGATGGGTATGGCGGAGCCGCTCAAACGCCAACGCGATCGCCACGCGCGTAGGCCACAGGTCCGCACGATCCAGACTTTGCGCAATGACCATTCCTCGTGTGGACACCTCAGTTGTACGGTAGATCGTCCAGAGAAGTGCACATACATATTCGTCAAACTCGGGCGCGAAAATCTTGGCCTGGCGGACGAGCCGCGTGAGACACGACCGGTTAAGGTGCGAGTCGGCCTCACCTTTTCTCTGTATAGCGCTTGCAGCGCGTCGTCCCGTTGCCTGTCTGCGGACAATGCTCGACCGCGGCAGTGATCGCAGCCGCCGAGCTCGTCCTCACGTACGCATTTTCGTGACCTATCCGAACTGTCGGTGAGCCATACGTTCAAATACGACGCAAACACACCCAGAACGCCGACATATCCACAAGGAACCCCTCTACCACCTCCAACCAATTGTCCTCCCACACATGACTCGCCAACCGCGCGTTCTGCTCGTCCTCGTCGTGACACGCGACCCAGAGCTGGACGACCAGTCCAAATCGGTCAGATCGAACGGCTACCCGCGAACGATGGTCAGCGAGGGACACCTCCGCGTGCGACGACGTGCGACCCACTTGGAGCGCTTGCAAACATGAATTCCGCACGTGCGTCTCTTGCAGGAGCGTCCCGTCGATCAGGAGCGATGACGCGTCGTCTTTCTATTTAGCGGAAAAGTCGGGATATCTGAAGCGGCGGTCTCGAGAAACTCTGGAGGAGATTCGGATACCAAGACCTTGCAGAGGGGCGAGGAGTTTGTACGCACGGTGTGGTTGCTCGACTTGGCAGAGTTGAGAGGGGCGGCGAGGAGTTTCGTGGATGCGTCCAAGGGTTGTGAACAAGTAAGTAGGAAATCGGCAATGACTAGAGCACGTCAAGCAAGCAACGTACAGACGCGGAAGCGTGCTTACCATTGAGCGAAAATTCCAGAGAGCCTTTTCCATCGCTGGCAATACCGAAGTGGCGAGGCCATCAGGGCCAATGGCCGTACGAACGAAATCGTAAAGTGCATTCTACAGATGGTGAGGACTGGACGGCGTGTACCCACGATGAAATGTACGGAAGCGTGTGCAGGGTTGGACTGAGAACAAGCGTCGTGTATAGGTTGATGATGCCCTCCTGAGCCGAGTCGTCGAAAAAGTTCTCAAAGACTGGACGAATGGCACTCACCTTGACAGAGGGAGGAATTTGCTTGACAGATCCGTCCTTGACGCTTTTGAGGCGGATCGCGACATCGACGGCGGTGCCTAGAAGGGGCACGTAGGCTAGGGGAGTCTGGCTCGACTTTGCCTGAGAGACGAGCATGGACATGAGGGGGTTGGGATTGAGCTGGAGATCGAGGGGGGGGCAGAAGTACCCACTCCATTTCGTTGCGGATGTAGAGATAGGCGCGATAATGTAGTCCTGCCTTTCAGGATTGCTTCCACAAATCTCCAGATTGTCCGGATCAATGACAACGGTACCCTTTGGGTATGTGAATATGTTCGGGTCGGACGAGCCAATCACGGAAGCTCGCGTAGCTTCTACAAGGACGTAGGGTGCCTTCGTATCTGTGAACGTGAAATGTAGATGTCCGACACGAGAAGCTGAGAAAGGCGGTCGTGCGTTGGGTAACGCTAAGGGAAACTGTGGATAGCATTTACCGTTCGTGATGTCCGTCATTTCATAGTCCACTTCCTTTTCCTTCCCTCTCCCTTTGTCCGTCTTCACCTCAGGAATAGGGCTTAGATACTGAACATATTTGATACCGTTTTCTTCGTCGACTGCTGGTCCAACATGAGATCCATCAACAAGGTATTCGTCCGCGCGTGGAATAGTTCCTGTTTGTGAAATTTCTTCCAGCCAAGCCAAAGAAACGATCGGAATTTGCCATTCCAACGCCTTGTCAAATTGGCACCGTCCCGCTCGGGCAAAGAAGATGGGTCGACCGGCGAGAGAACGTTGCCTCAAGGGTTATTCCTACACGGGTGTGGTGGTGACTGACTGAATCGAGGAAGAACGAAACGAAAACGAACTGATCGCCCTCACGAGACATCGAGTCCAACAAAGTTCAGACTGATCCAGACCAGACAAGCTCAACTTGATTTTTTCTGCACCTATTCTGGTCTGTGAATAACTGGAGAATGCGAACGACACCAACGTACCAGGTACCGGGATCGCGATCTTGAGAGGCATAAAGGATACGTTTTCGTCAGGTTCGCATATTCGTTCGTGGAATACAGAATGTTCAAGCCAGCATTCCGTTCTGTATTTGGTTCGTGCGTGGTCGTCAAATTCGTCGCAGATAGAGCTTACTCCCACGGTTAGATTACCTCGATTATGCGGCTTATATCCAAAGGCTTGTTGTTCGCAGCGAGCCATGTTCCGGGGTAAGTTATAAGTGGCCCCCTGGACTTGTTGTTAACTGATTCAATAGCGACGTGAGTCCACCTCAAAGCATCGCGAGTTCTTGCATTGGATACCACTCCACAACATCACCTCCGCATTGTTGCAACAGCGCAAGTCGATTTGATATGGCGCGCGTGCTCGTGAAACGAGCGAAGATGTCTGTAAGAAAGAAACGAGGCGCGAGATTCGAGCTGTCCTGCCTCCTGTATTCGGAGGTATGCTGTCTGCCAACTGGACTGCAGCGCGTGCTCACGTAGGCGATTGAGTCAGGGGCACTAGCTCATCATCCATTCACAACTTTGTCGGATTTACATGGTCATTGTCACAACTATTCACGCACTGCGCTTTGAACGAGTCAAGGTTTTCAAGGAATGGCTTCTGCCAAACTACAAAAAATTTTCCAGCGTGTAGGTTGTCGTGTTCTCGGGTCTTTTCCTGCATGCTTTTGACATTAGTAGTTCTGATGAGTTTGATGAGGCAATTGTTCTTCAGACTTCAGTGCGGTAGTCGAGTTATTGTGTCGTACATCCTGTTTTGGTTCACTACTTGAGGTAAAAATGCCGCGACAATCTGATCTGGAATAAGCTAATCTTTCTCACTGTCAGTTGAGCCTCTCCGTACTATCCCAGACCTCAATGCAAGTGTTGTCGCGGCAGTAGGCGAAGTATTTCGTCGTTTCGCTACAGTCTGGACCTCCGTGAATGTAACAGGTAGTATTATATCCGCCCTTTGCTCTGCCCACATCGTCTGGAAGAACCAAGGGATGCAGGTCAGATCGCTTCTGGCTCTGCTTGTCGAGATGGACGGTAGCAACCACCTGGATGAATCTGCGAGGGCTCTCGTGGCAGCAGATATATCTTTGTTTGCTCATGTGAGTTTGCGTGATCAGCGTGGTGGATCAGATTCTTACCTTCGTCAGGCACTCGCCCTGGAAACGACTATGGGTGATGCAGTTCCCCTGGTGTTGCCGGAAATCTTGCTGCTTGCGGAGGACTCCAAACCGGATGCTCCCTCGATCCTTGCGAATAGTTTGTGGTACAAGTATCGAACGTCGTTGGACTTCGGTTGGAAGGTTTGGGACAATACTGTAGCTTCATTGCGTCAGATACCGCTCATGACTGACGATGTTCTGATTGCGCTGCGATATGCGCAATTCCTCTCGCATGTCGACCAACACCTCCCCGCGGGCATTGAAGTTCTCCGCTGGTTCCTTGGCACAGGTCAAGATGAAGTTCTGGTGCTCACCGTCGACGCGTGGGATGTATGCACCGTCGTGCTTCTTTTCTTGTACGCCAGCGCTCCTGTCCACAACTATTCTCCGGGGTCTTGTGTATCCTGCGTGGATGCAACTCGTTCACGTCGACCCTGAACAAGCACAGTCATTGATAACTTATATATACTTTGTTCGGATATTTGACTTTAAGAGCAGAGCCTCAGATAACGTCCATGCTCCCGAATACCCTTTAGGACATACACCGATTTTATACTCGCTGGCTGAACCTTGGCCCATCATCCCTGTCATTTTCATCATGCCTCAGACCATGCTCGGGGTTCGGTCGCATCACACGAGCCTGCCAAACCCGAAAGTATACCCATTGGTTTGTACTCGGACCGACCTGTCTTGTTACTGCATAATAAAGTTCAGAAATGAACAAGTCAGTCTCTTGAACTCCAGCGGTACTGACTGACGGCGACTAGCATGCAGACTGTGGGCGCTGATTCGTGGAATGTTGTCGTCCAAGTGCACCCGCTCTCCTGATGACCTGAGGCTAATTATATTATCATCCTTTTCGTAGTTTTCATATAACTGGTATTAATTGGAATGGATGAGATGTATGCTGCTCCGACAGGTTTGGCTCTTGCCTGTCAGAAAGTGCACATAGATATTTTTATCAAACTAGGGGTCAAAAGGTGTTTCATGACACTCCCCAGTAAGCAAGTAGGACAATGTTGGTGAACTGGTATCATATTAGACCCGTTCACAATGTGCTCGACATTCCCACTTAATGTGACATGTATGGAGCAAGCATGTATGGAGCAAGGGCACTTTGACCTCCCCAGGATTGTTAATGCCCTGGTACTTCACCAAATGTCTCACATCGGACAACTGGAAAGAAGTAGAATTTATCAGACCCTTTGATTGGTTGCTGTTGCTTTGCAAGGATGGACAGACAGTCTGCTTTGGTGATATCTGATAGCAGACACTACTTGTAGAGTAGCCTGAGGGTTCACACAATTGAAATGAACCATACAATCAAATATTAAGAACATATAAGATAAGACAAATAGGTCTAGACCCTATTCTCTAGCTAATGTAAGTATTGGTTGTTCTCCCAACCATTTCTTCCATTTAACCAACGATCAAATGCTCTATCTGTTTGGAAAACAAAGGAGGCCCTAGTCCCATTATAATGTGAGTTAAAATGAGTGGTCTTTGCTGATTGAAAGATGGCCCAATCCCCATTGCCAAGCTCCAATACTAAACCTGGCTCATAAAGTACTAGGGCACCACCAACAAAGACACCCAATGGCATCACCAGGCAAAGGTCTTTATCCCCAACATCTCTATGACCCTCAGTGGTAACATCGATGTTGAGAACAAAAGACACAAAGGGTGATAAAGTGCCCATGGAATGATCTGGCAATGAATTCTCAATTTTTGCCATTGCTTTGTACTCAGCAGGCAATTTGAGTTGAAGCTATAACCATTAGTGTTTATCAAACATAGGACATGAAGAAACATCTACCTTATTTTCTATCCAAGCAAAAGTATCTTCGAATGCTTGACAAACATTGTTATAAAGCTCTTCATGCTGCTCAAAGTCCTTGGACATATAAGGAAAAAGTTGGGTAGTGTTAGTCCTAGAGGCATGTAGTCTCTCTAACCCCTGGGGATGAATATCTGTAGGAGCATAGTGCCCCTAGAAGTTTTAGGAAGTAGTGTCCAGATAGAATTTCAATAGCACTTACAGTGGTGGTATACCTATTATACCAAGAAAAATGAAGGCAAGTGAAGGGTTCTCCATCCCTACTATCCCTAGGAAGAAAAGCATTATAGTTCTCCAAGCAAGCAGTGAGCTTGGCAACCAAATTATCTCTTAATCTAGCTGGCAATGCATTGCACACAAATGCTAGGAGACTGTTATCTTCATTCCTGATTTCAAGTCCTCTATTGTCCTTTACTTCAGCCTTTACTCTTTAGAAGAACTATTCACTTACCCCTGAAAAAGATCCATTGGCACTTTGACATAGCTATTTGGATCTTTCTTGTTTCCATCAGCATAGTGAATAGCAAGCTATTAGAAAAATAAGGGACAAATGACATGCTCTCAGAATATTCACTTACCAGCTGCTTGAAATGACCTAGATCTCTAGGCATAGTGCCTGTTGCAGCATGTTGTCTTTGTATAGTAGTCCAAGCTGCTTTCCTTTGGGAATCAGCTGATGAAATAGGACAATTGATGTTGATAGAGGAAAGAGGATTAAATGCAGTGAAGATTTTTTCCACAGCAAAGTCATCTATCTCTTGAAAGGGTAATGCTGACAATGCAGAGTTGGAAGTAAGTGGAACTATAGGTCTAGAAGGCCAAAAAAAGTTCAGTAGAAGTCAAAGGCAAACAGAACTATGAACCTAGATGATGGGAAAAGACCTATTAAAGCCTGAGTTGCAAAGGCATAAATAGTTTCTTGTCCATTGACTGCCTCTCTACAAGACTTCCATGAAGCCCAGCAACGACTTGGTAAGGCAAGAGATCTAAATTGACCTCATTTTTAACCTTTAAGACTTATCAAGACCTCAAGTACATACCCAGAAGAAGGAATATCCATTATTGGATCTGCTGACTCTAAATCAGCACAATGTAAGATACCATGGCCAGGTATTTCTATAGCCAAAGGCAGTTGACTTCTAGCTTCAGCTATAGTAGGTATGATATATTGAAGAATGGCTTTACGAAGGTGTTCTAAAATCCTCTTTATCAGCTTTGTTTTTAGGTGGCTAATACAACATACCTTGCTTCTCTGACCTTGGCCTCCTTAAAGCCTCTGCTACACATCTCACAGTCTTGTAGGAGATTCTGGAGACTCTATATCTTAGACCCAATCCAGCAATTAAAATCAAAAGATATATGGATCCAGAGGCAGCCAGATGAGCATATTTGCTGCCTGCATTGACCCAAAGGTGAAAGCTCCTCAAGGTAGGGGCAGAAGGTAAATGAATGACCTCAGAGTTATAAATCTCTTGGATAGTAGATTTCTTGGAAGTGCATATACTAATATCCAATTCTGTGAGCAAAATAAATGGTGACAGTAAAATACATACCTATTGACCTTGAAGGCCAGCTGAATATAGGATATGATGATGAGAAATTGAATACCTATGTCCGCCCTATCAAGCATTGCACAACGAAGAACGATAGAGGTTAGATCTTGGTTATTGTAATGTTTTTCAGTCTGATAATAACCAGACAAGCTGTGTTGGACTGATGTTAGCCATCCTCTGGGATTATGTTGTTGGGATTTGAAGTGAGCATCAGAGAGAGTTAAAATTAGGGTAGAGGAACTCATAGTAGCAGGATGATTGACGTAGTCTCTTGCTCTCCACACTTGTGCAGCAGGGAGTGCTAAGCCATTCCGAACGCATGGACTTCTAGATCGACGCCTACGCCTGCGTCTGCGGGCAACACGATGAGTTCCGCATGCTTCATCATCCGTTTCTGTTTCCGTAGCCGTATCTGATAAGTCTGATGTATCCACCTCACCTGCTGGCAGGCTGACTACACTCTGAGACTCCATGGACGGGGAATATGTGGAGGAGGCATCTGGAAGGCTGCCAAACTCGTTGCAGGGGCGTGTATGAAAGGGTAGAGTGGGTAGTTGGGGTATGACAGACTGAAGGCGCGTAGGGGTCTCGATGATGGACCGCTGACGTATGTGGATGGGGGAAGACATCCCGGGCTCAGGAAGCCCAACTGACTGCAGGCGCATTGGGACCATGACGGACCGCGGATGTGTGGGGATGGGTGGAGCGCACATCCGGGGCATCCAGGGCTCAGCAGACCGGAGACATGGTAGAGCAGGTGATTGGAGCATGGGTGTCTGCGCCCCGACAGATTGTAGTCGCGTATGGAAGTGTGGAGCGGGGGTCCCGGGTTCGGGCATCTGGGGCTCAACAGACCGGAGACACGGAATAGCGGGTGACTGGAGCATGGGTGTCTGCGCCCCGACAGATTGTAGTCGTGCATGGAAGTGTGGAGCGGGGGTCCCGGGTTCGGGCATCCGGGGCTCAACAGACCGGAGACACGGTAGAGCGGGTGACTGGAGCATGGGTGTCTGCGCCCCGACAGACCGTAGTCGTGCATGGAAGTGTGGAGCGGGGGTCCCGGGTTCGGGCATCTGAGACTCGACAGTATTGCATTGGGACTTGATGGTCAGGAGGCGTGTTTGTAGTCCCTTGGAAAAAGGAGTGGCTTGAACGGAATCGAGCGCCATCACCAACAGTTCCAACTCTGCATTAGAAACGCAGATGGAGTACATTGCTAGTAAGGACCGTGACCAGGGCTTCAAACCTCGGAGCGGAAGACCACATTAAGTTATTACATACATTACATAACTTATAACCGAGTGCGTGAGCTCGCACTCGCTTATCCTAGTCAATATATAAATGAGGACGGTCTTATAGAAGAGTGGAACGAGGACGGGATAGAAGGTTTCGATGCATACCGGTTTGTTCAGTTTGTCCATGATATCGGATCCGAAATCAATTGTGCTATTGGTTCGTGGGTGAGGGATGTAGACATTCTGCACAAGGACAGCACTAGCGAGCGTCACAACCCAGACAAGGCTCATGAACAGCTAGAACATGGTGCTACACAAGCCAAGACCAAGGGCGTGAGGGGGGAATGGGAAGCAGAGAGGCGGTGGGTCTAAACATCCTTTACACATTCATATAAGTCAAGGTACGGTCTCGTGCGATGAGCGTC
Source organism: Porphyrellus aff. niger (assembly GCA_038094255.1). Taxonomy (NCBI): domain Eukaryota; kingdom Fungi; phylum Basidiomycota; class Agaricomycetes; order Boletales; family Boletaceae; genus Porphyrellus; species Porphyrellus aff. niger. Next base: position 9,918 of record JBBPTR010000108.1, read on the forward strand.
AGACTGACCGACTCTGTCCATTTGACGATGGCAACTTCGTCAGGAGAGGACGCTTGGTAGGTTATGGTACCGTCGTCGTTCGTTACGGGAGTTACCTGGACAGCGAAACAACAACGATCGATAGACACGCGAGTGGGGAAAGGAGAGTACGTACATTATGGCACAGCGCGAGACTGAGGGCGACATCTCGAAGCCTAGACGATATGTATCTGCGGCCACGAGTCGCATGTACACCTGTTGCCGTCAACGCTGATCTGGTACCTTTGATTTCATAGATTTTAGCAGTCTTTCAACGTCAAGAAAACACTGTACCTTGTTCAGCTCCGAACGCCATCGCAAGTTGATGTGCGACTTCGTCCATCGAGTCATAACCATAAGATATAGTACCCCTGTGCAGCTTCTTCATCTCCATTTCTAATACAGTTTTTGTCGATCACCATCCAGTATACGTGAAAACAAGAACACGCACCGTTTTGCGTCAGCGTTCCAGTCTTGTCATTCAGAAGATATTCAATCCTGCCAAGTTCCTCTGGGAGCGTGCTCGTGCGGACGATTGTGCCTGGGATCTCGCTATCCGACATGATTTGTTGTGCGTATACTGTCTTACCCATGTCAGGGTTAACGCAGAGAGACTTTTTTTTTGGATATTAGCCATTACGAGTGAGAAAGACAACGAGGGTAAGCGTGAAGCAAACAAAGCGAAGATAGGCAACGCACCTGATAGGAATGATGGACGAAAAGAGAATCAGGAACCTAAACATATAGACGTACCATAGCCCGCGGAACCCATTCAACACTACAAGCACTACCGAGGATGTAAACATGACCGTACAAAGGATCTAAAAAAAGTACCATGAGCTTCGATTTCTCATGAGTCGTACAAGAACGAAAGACCATCTATTTCGCGTGATACATTAAGTTCGAAACGCACCTTGGCAAGTCTGTTAATCTCTAGGTCTAACATCCCGACCTTGGTCGCGGGATGACTCATAACCGCTCTCGTCTCACTTCCCGTGTACACCACGAAGCCGACAGCAGACCCAGCTGCCAATACAGTATTTGCCCACAGCATGTTCTCTGCCAAAAAGGGGTTCCACAGTCGAGGTATTGTCCAAGTCCTGGGTCGGGCTTCGAGTGTTCGGTAATGGTCCCGACGAAATTATGAATGTCCTCGATCGGAGCATCAGCATAGACCTCTACTTCGAGCGTCATCACCTCTTTTTTGCCCTCTTTCAAGCTCTGCGTCGCACTGATGGCGACGCGAGCCTTCCAGTCCGTCTCACCATCAAGTTGGTCCGTACGTATAAAACGAGTTCCAGAAGGATCGGACATCCGGAGTAGAACCATATCAGCGGGTACGTGTTCATTCTTCTCGAGGAGAACGAGATCGCCGACTTTGAGCGACGAAGACAGCACGGAACGTGTGTGGGATCCTGGGTCCAGCTACGGGTGCGATTGGTCCTGGAGTTCAGGATCAGCATCGGATAGCGTTGTGGACTCGGGCGAGCGGAAACCCGGGCATTTGTGAGAGGAAGGTGGGTCCAGTGTCAAGTATTTCTGTGAGTTGGCTTTGTAGTCTCGGAGATTGCGCTCGTAATCATCGTACGCTTCTTTGCCCATCGCGACACACAAGGCGAAAGCGAGCGGTACAACATATGTGATTATGAACCCTAAAGACGTCGAAACACATGAGATGCAATGGAAAAGAACAGAGAATCGCTAGGACGCACCAATCTTGAGTGCAGGAATGAACTGCGAAAGTGCGACGAGCAGGAAATACAAGTTAAAGAAGGATTTGAACTGTTCATATAGAACAACAGGAAAGAAGGTGAATATGTTGTACTTTTGATTACGAACGATGTTCGGAGGAAAGTGGGATTGGAGTTTCGCTAAGAGCGACCAACGTCACGTATAGCGATGAGGAAAACGGTAGGGAAATGCCCACCTGGAGGTCTGAATGGTATGGTAGGAGAATTGTCCCCTCTACCCCTGCCTCTACTTCCCATCTTACTGAGTGTCGATGAATGCTGTCGAAACCCGAAACATCAATGTCAACATCTACGATCGTGCTCGCAACCCGGAAAAAAACGAAACGACGCACCCTGGACACTTGCGATCCCTCCAAACGCTTCAGCCGAGTCGAGCCCTGTCCCTCGCCTCCAATATCACCGTCGTCGTTGCCGTCAGGATCTCTGTCCGCGCCCCTCTCCACGTGTCCCAGCAACAGCGCGGCCTCCTCGTCCGACTCGTCCACATACTGCTCTCGTTGCTTCCCCTTGCCCCTCAAACGTCCACCACCAAACCCACGAGTGGTGGTTCGCACCGCAGCGCTGCTGAGTGCAGCTGTGTGCGTGTCCGCTCCGTCTGGCGTTCGGTCGTGTCCTTATGAATCAAGGTCGTGCTGGTCGATAAGAGGAGTGTACCCCGGAAGCGATCGTAACTTGGGTGCGATGGTGTGAAGCGGTATGTCAGGCCTTCAGGGTTGGACGTGTGACAGTGTACTATCCCACGCCCTAACTTCAGCAGTTTCGTGAGTTAGGGCATAGGCCTGATAGTATCTGTAATTGGAACCACTAGGCGCCCGTCGTCCGTAGATACAGTCCGTTGCATTTCCTGCGCTCCAAGCAAAACGCCGAGTGCGACGCCGCCGCTGTCGAGGTGGTAGTAGACAAGTAACCTCCGATTGCAGCGGCAAACTTCGGCTACCAGTGCAAACAGTAACATCATCAACGCTCTGCATTTCTTCTCCGAGGACACGTACGCGATATATCATACTGCAAGGACGCTGTTCTGAGCTGGATACACAATACACAATACTGCCCAGGAGTTGGTGCGACACGCTATCAATCCTCCGCCAGTTTGATCACAACCTTGCCCACATGCTGTTGCGACTCCAAGTATGAGTAGGCCCTGATGGTTTCCTCGAACGAAAAGACCATGTCCACGACGGGGCAAATCTGGCGTACCGCGAAAAGACGGTTCATGTCCTCGAACCTAAAATGCCGGTCAATGAGCTGAGTACTTGCCGACGAGGGGATACCATTTATTGCTTGACCGAACCAATCTGAATACCACGAAAGGTGATAGCTCTGTGGATTGTGTCGGAGATAGGTATGCCGTTGTCAAACTTTGTAGAAGCAATACGGTGAAATGTCGTAAAAGGGGGCAACGAATCATCTTACCCCAGACACGAATCCGACGAGATGAACCTGCCCAGCATATCTAACGGCCTTGATGGACTTTGGAATGGTGTCCTGTCCCCCGACCTACAACGGATGAGTCTGTTTTGAGTATAATAACGTGTCTACTCACCTCAATGACGTGGTCAACGCCCCTCCCTTCGGTCTTGGCATATCATGTGAACCACACCGAAGACCACAGAGGACTGCAACCACTTACGACTCTAAGAACCTCATCTCCCCAGTCAGGGTTCGCGTTGTAGTTGATAAGGTGTCGTACACCAAGCCTCTTTGAGACATCGAGCTTCGCGTCCGAGGAGGAGGTCATGATAACTGTAGCACCAGAAGCAAGGGCAATCTGAGCAGCAAAACTAAACAGAGTTGACGCAAGGGTACATACAAAAATCCGATCGCTTACATGGAAACACCACCGGTCCCGAGGACGAGGACATAGTCGCCACCCTTGAGGGGAACAGGCCCGTGCAAGGCATTGTATGCGGTCAATGCAGCGCATCTGACGTGAACAGTACTTGGCTGGAATGACACGGGAAAAATGGGGCAACTTACGGTAGATTCGAACCTTCTTCATATGTCAAATAGTCTGGAATCCTGACGAGGGACTACGCAACATTAATCAAGGCACGAATAGAGAACAATGTCAACGACTCACGTGAGCAGGTATGTTGATATACTCCCTCAGCACACCATCTATCGGGCCACTGAGACCGGCGTTCTTGATAGCTTCGGTGATGTCTCTATAAATGTGATCAATGGGAAAATTTGGAGAGACGCGGTTGCCGATGTTCCACCTCTTGACATCTTGGCCAACTGCCACGATCTTACCAGCAGCGTCTGAGCAGGGAACGACGTTATTCTTCTGAATGCGATAGGCGGAGAGACACGTGGGTGGTAGATGGGGAAGCAGAGTAGATCAATGGACGGACCCTAGGTAAACTCCTCTGGAAACACTGAGATCGCGGTGCTAGATGGGATGTATAAATGCACTTGGACTGACCATTAAATTGAGAACAGCTCACCTGTAAAGAGACCGCGTAGATTTTTATGGTCACTTCACCCGTACTCGGTCGCGGAAGTCGTGCGTTCTGAATGATGAAATCGTGGTGAGTAGCACCCTACATAGACGTGGGTCAGAGAAGCAAGCAGTGAAACGGAGGGTGACACAGACCGCGCTGCGGTACTCACGAAAGGTTGCTGGGAGAATCATGTTGGGTGGTCTTCTTGTGTGGAGCGCGAGTTATAAGCATTCAATGCATTGCAAATCGACCTCTGGGGTGAACTGGAGTGAATAGCATTGTGGGACCAGCTTAGGTGGTTGCCCAATGCCATAGTGCCTGTCAAAAAAAAAACTCCGCTCGTACCAAAATTCATTGCACTTACCAGAACAACTTGGAGCCATGCTAGCAACTCGGGCGTCGACCGCCAAACGTCTGGCGTGTTCGTTCGCCACCGTCGTCGACTCTAAGGCATCCGGCATCAAAGTTGCAGCCATCGACAACGGTCAGCCAACAACCGCCGTCACCTTCCTCGTCAAGTCCGACAGTCGGTATGAACCAGGTCCAGGCGTCGCACACGCCTTGAAAGACTTTGCCTTCAAGGTTTATCGAACATTTTCACTTCTGGCGCGTGGTGATACTCAAAAGTAATACTCTATAGCACGGTGAAACAGTCGACGCTCGGAACTGTACGAGAGAGCGACCTCTACGGTGGTGTTCTCTCCGCCAGTCTAACGCGCGAATACCTTGCGTTCACCTCCAAGTTCCTCCGTGGTGACGAGTACGTGACCATGTAATTCGCTGCTCAACATGTGACGCCGACCACCCAAACTCTTAGGTTCTTTTTCACTTCGGTGCTGACTTCCATCTTGAGTACACGGAATATGTCCTTCCTGTCATCCACGACAAGACTACGGCTGCCTCTCAAACGCCAAGCACTGTCGCCATAGAAGCTGCTCACGCTCTTGCCTTCCGGACTGGTCTTGGTGCATCCCTCTTCGCAGATTCCCATTCCCCCGTCGAATCCGTGAAATCATTCGCGACAGAGGCTTTCACCTCGGGCAACGTCGCCGTCGTCGGTACAGGCATAGACTCGGCGCGCCTTGCAGAGCTCGTTAACAAGCCTCTCACGGAAGCTGCCTTTCCTACATGTTCTCCCATTATGGCCGCGCCCTCGAAGTACTTTGGTGGTTCGACGCGAATCGACTCACACGAGGGCCCCCAGACCGTCTTCATTGGCTTTGGTACCATGAAACCGTCACCCGCGCTTTCTGTCTTCAGTGCGCATATCTCGCCGGTCCAATCACTCAAATGGCCTTCCGCGGTCCAGCTGCAACCGTCACCCCGGTCCACCTTCCTTATTCCGACGTGTTAACTGGTGTTCTAGTCCAGGGTGCGGATGCGAAGAGCGTCGCGGAGGCTGCCAAGGCGGTCGTTGAAAAACTGAAGAAGCCTCTGAGTGCAGACGCGCTCAAGGTAGCTGTTGCACGTGCTAAATTTGGTGCTGCCGCCGCTGTCGAGGGTAGAGAGGCTCTTGCGGAGGTGATTGGCACCAAAGTGAGTTATCCCGTATGTCGCTATCGGAACAGACCGGTTGACGGTTCTTGCATTCAGATCTTCTCGAATGTGAATGCTTCGATTGAAAGCACGTTGGCTGGGCTCGGGATGGTCGACGCGGCCACTCTCTCCAAGGTGAGCGCCTTGCAGGGACCCATATTCCTGGCCACTAAGTGGCTTAATTCACGCCGCAGACTGTATTCGAGCTCACAGCATCTACGCTGACGTATGTTGTCGTTGGTGATGTCAAGACACTGTCATATACTGACGAGATCGGGCTTTGACTGTGGTGCTTGCTACCTTAAGGCATGGTATACCTACTATCAGGTGGATGTATTGACGATAGATAGATAAATTGTCTAGAAGCTGGCCTCTATTGCACAAACACCATTCACTCAGCCCACTCCGCATATGTCCATCTACATCACGACATGGTACGTACCACGCACGTCCCGATCATATATGTATGTGCTCGTGATCCAACATAATTCGAACACTGAACGGTATTCATCAACGCCTTTAGTAGCTGGTTGGTGGCTGGTGTCCATGGCCCACGGATGACGTCGAGAACAAGTGACAGCGTTCGCCAACCAGGACACCCTCACCCCTCGAGGACACTTGCGCTCTCCGTGGCTTGCAAGATGACGAAGAACACGCCGCCACTACTCGCGCCGTTCACGCCTTCCTTCAGGGAGACAGCCCCGTCCTCCAGGAATGTCTCAAGCAAGTGGGCCGCTGGTTGCGCAAGGTACGTCCATTCACCGGACGACGAATACACCACCTACTTACTTTGCTACAGCTATATCGAGGACTTTTGGTGGGCAACTTCGACCAGGTCCCTACCTCGCCGTCTAACTGCCCTCGACCTGATAAAGGTACAAGAGCTACTTGTCACACAGCGACCCGGTCGTCCTCGCTCTCAATCCTTCTTCGTGCTCGAGTACGCTTCTCATTTTCATCTAATCGTCGGTCGATATTGATCCAAATTGCCAAGGAATGATCCTACGCCCGACCGCGGTTCTCTGCTGCCGCGCGCCGCTGCCCTTATCACCCCTTTACTTGGCTTCGAACACGACCTGCGCACTTGACTACTCGATCCGGATGCAGGCCGCGGCCGTCCACTCGACATGGATCAATACTCAAGATTGTTTGGAACGGCGCGGATCCCAACTGAGGTGCGTCCTTCCGTCGATCCATCAAGCGTGGAGACTGATCCTCCGGAAATAGAGGGGCTGCAAGATGGTGGTCAATGGAGCAGCTCGCCACATTGTGGTTCTCAGGCGCAGGCAGTCTTGTGAGTACCATCAGTCGCGCGTTTTGGTCGTGTTCATGTCCTGAATCAATCGGATTGGTTTGATGTTCTCGATGGCGAGAACAGGCCTTTGTTGACAGAATGCGAGCTTCTGCATAACCTTCAGGTTATCGTACGAGATCCTGACAAGACGCCTATCACCGAGGTTCGTCAGTCATTCTCGTACTCCGCTTCTATCACTCATCTTCATGACGTCCAGGTTACCCGCACCTCTATAGGCGTGCTCACAACCAAAAACAGAAAGACCTGGTCTAGGTTGCGCCAGGTGCTTGTAGAGGACCCCACAAATGCGGCGTGTTTAAGGCTCATTGACGATGCACTTTTCGTCGTCTGTCTTGATGACGCCGCACCTGCTCGTGAGGGTGTCGACCACCACCGTAACAGCAGAGAAGACTTGGCGGCACTGCGCTTAAATTTTTTATGCGGAACATACGATCTTCGTGAGAGCGTTCAAGTAGGAACGTGTACCAATAGGTGGTACGACAAGGTTCGGGCTCATCTACCAATATTGATTTCCGCGACTCACCATCACGCGAGAACAGCTACAGATCATTGTATGCGCGGATGGTGCAGCAGGGATCAATTTCGAGCATACCGGTGTTAACGGTCATGCTGTTCTCAGGTACTTGCTCCATGTACACCCCTTTCCCCCCATTGATGAGTTTTTCAGATTTGCAGCCGACGTCTTCACTGAGGGCCTCATGCTCTTGGCATGTTCTATCAACTCTTCAGCGCCTACACTCTTTCATGCCCCTCTTTCCCCTCATGCGAAGTCGTACAAACCTTCAAAGACAAATTCCGGGAAGCATGGCCACGTTTTTTCTTTGTCCAACATCACCTCTCCGCTTGATCGATACGACACGAGCCCCGCAAAACTCATTTGGACGCTCACACCTCAGTTTCGTGTCGGAATTCGGTTCGCAGAGACCAGATTAAGCGACCTGATATATCAGAACGATTTCCAGGCGAGGGAATTCAAGGGCTACGGAAAAAACTTTATTACCAGCCATCGACTTCGCCCGGATGCGTTCGTTCAGATGGCATTCCAGGCCACATACTTTGGTCTCTATGGCAAGTTTGATCCATTTGAATCTTCGACGAAGCCGATCGTTGGGTTATTATCAGGAAGAACCGAGTGCACGTACGAACCAGCGATGACGAAAGCGTTTTTACACGGTCGAACCGAAGCGATCCGGATCGTACAGTTGGAGGGAGTAGAGTTCACAAAGGTCAGTGTTCTCGTGTCACTCGATCAGTTAGGTGGTCTGGATCGCTCGTGTAGACGTTTTTCTCGGAGGCTTCCAACGAACAGAAGATCCTTGCACTGCGTAAGGCATGCGATCGTCACGTCGCTTTGACGAAAGAGTGTAGCCAAGGCCTTGGGCAAGATAGGTGAGTTCTCGGAGGAACTACGTTACTAGTGGACCAGCTGACACTCCAGAAATAGACACCTGTACGCGTTGTATTGCCTTTATCAACGCCAGCTCAGTGGGAACCTCGAACCCCTCCCCGATGATCCAGTTCGGAGCACTGCAACGACTACCCAGGCGGCGGCGTTACCGTCTATCTTTGCGGACCCCGTCTGGAACTTACCTCGATTTTGTTGACATCAAACTGCGAAAACCCTGTGCTCCGACTTTTCGGGTTTGGTCCCGTTGCTGCGGATGGATACGGTATTGGTTATATCATCAAAGAAAACGGAATAAGCATGTAGGTAAGGTTGGCAGTGTATGTAATACAAAGTGAGTGTCAAGCGCGGCGTTGCGGGGACGTGAATTCCTACCTTCATCAATGGCGACTTGAAAGGTTCCCTCGTAATAAAAGCCCACTTCTCCATCTGTTCCGCAATGAACCGGTTATCGTCCGCCTTGGTCGGTTCCGCTAGCAATTTTCAGGACGCGGTCTCCGTAATAACGGCACTCCGACTATCATAGAGTGCACCATTAAGCCCAGTGCTGAGCTCGTGATTCGTGAAGTGAGTTGTCACCGTAAAACACGAGGAACTAGCCGAGCAGTCTCATGTGTTAGTTTTGTCGTCTGGCTCAGGGATTTTCATTCAACAACGACACGCGCGTACAGAAGCATTCAGATAAGCATAAACTCTAAGTCCGCCATTACCGCACCCGAAGCTCGGCACGCAGCTCGTGTGATCGTACGAGACGAGGGTACACGGCGTTCAAGCGCTTGGATACTCTTAGCTTCTACCCATCACCGTCTCGAAGTGACCAAGTATGTCGGCCATGAAATCCTGCGATTTGGCAGACTCGGAGGCATGCGGTACACAGCAGACAGATCCGGTTACGCAGAAGCATAACGAGCGTTGCGATGTAACGCTTGGCGAAGACTCTATATGCCTACTGGATCTCAATGCCACACAAGAGAAGATGATCTGGCAGAAAATTGACTTGCGTCTCATACCCATCATTACCGTCATATATTTTCTTCATGTACTGAGGTATGTATTCTCTGCGGTCTGATTTGCTCGCCTTTACCCTACACTTACGGTCAGGAAACATTGGTGCGACTGTGCTTGATTACAGATATGTCCAGCTTTTCAATGAACCATCTTCTCAGGCAACGCAAAGCTCGATGGTCTCATGACCCAGCTGAAGCTCACTGGCGACAGGTACAATGTCGCGCTGGTGAGTGATGACAGGTTTGTGTCTTGAAGAACCGCTAAGACATCGTTGTATAGACGGCGTTTATGATTGTAAGCTCTCGCAACCTAATCCTAGCCTGCAAACATGATGAACCTTTACTTTAGCCGTACAGCGTCCTCGAGTTCCCGTCTAAGTGAGTTAGCCATCGAATTAGGAGTATGGCCCTGAAATAACAGTGGGCTCCCCCATCCAAGTCCCAATCTTCAGTTTCTCTGACCATCCAGGCGAGTACACATTTGTTACGGACTGTCAAAGAGATGACTCTGGCGACTTTCAGATGGATCCCATTGATCATGGTCAGTGCGAAAACAATCATCGGTCTATCATAGAGCTTACTCTTCGTGATAGGTCCTCTGGGGTCTCACCATGGGAATATGAAGCTCTTCTTTGGGGTGTAACTCGCTCGCTCATCTATAATCTCAAAGGACGTTCATGGGTTTTGTCAAGACGTGCGTCCAACCTTGTTCTTTGATGTCATGTACTGACCAGCTTGCAGCTATCCTCAACTTGTAGGGTCGCGTGTACTCCGACCAGTCGTTGAGAAACATGGTCCGTCGGAACCTGAGGATATATGTATAAGCGGGTATTCAAGGAATGCTGCGCAGCCCTTTCTGGTTTAACTTTTTCCCGTCAATCGCGATTTCCGGTCCCTCCAACGGCAGAATCTGTACTCTTTCGGTGAAAGCTCGGGGCGATGGTTAGCTTTTCCTCGGGGATAACGTTGATATCCAGTCATCGTCTCCGATGGGCCAGGATCAACACAGCCTGATGCTTCGACTGTCTGAAACAGGTAGGTGCAGCACTGGGGCCTTGGAAATGATAGGAAGCCATGTACAGTATCACTGACCGTTATAGTCTCAAATTTTCTGTTGGCAGGCAAAGATCCTGCGGTCTAAAGTGATACACTGGTGCGGGTACCATTACTGAAGTTCGATCTACAATAATTAACCCTAGGTTGGGACCGTTGGGTCGATGCGGCGTTATTATCAGGGTTGTGGGCGCTGGCGTATTCCCCAACTTATCTTTGACATTTAATAAGCACGGTGCATGAAAGGTTGTCGCGCTACACGATTGTCTTCAGACACAGTACACGCTGGAATCATGAACGCAACGATGAAATGAACTCCCTGATTTGAAGTTCTTGTGTGGATGGAATACACCGTCGACGTGATCGTCACAAATTAACATCTGGTCCTATATTCACTCGCCTTTTGATTGTCAAAGTCATGGCAGTGGTTCGTCTTGTCCTGATACGTCGTCGTCACCCCAACAGAGCTCCTTCCTGTTCTTTCATGGCCGCTTGCCTCAGTGCACCCGCCACGGCCGGTTTCCAACTTCCCGAACACATCTCTCCCCAAGTGAAGGTCGGTTGATGGTGTGCGTCTCTCGCTCGTTCACGTATGACTGCCCATGACACCTACATTGACCTCGTCACCCTCGTACAACTGTACTCCTTATCATAGAGGAGATCAATGTTATACCCAGGCTATAATCAAGAAATTCCGCTCGATTGAAATGGTAATATGATTGTCCCTCCGATTTAGAGTAGGTTCCCCGAGATATGAGGCTACGAGGCCTGAGCAATAAGTACTGAGCACTGATCAAGTAGCATGGTCGTCCGATAGTTATCTTGTCTATGTCACAAAATGGGGTCCGTAATAGCCCGCATCTCTGGTGTCGAATTCAACTCATTCAAAACGAGTCTATCATGCAGAGCTTGCGAACGTCGACGTTTGACAATCGCGGCGTAATAGAGCAAGGAAATGGATCAGGCGTCCTGCCAGACGGACGTCCAATCAGTAAAGTACAGGTTCACCGAAAACACTCACGTAGTTACACCGTGAGTGAAAGTTGGTTCGAACTCGATCTCTTCGCCTCGTTCGTTTAAGGCTTTTGTTATCTTGAATGCGTACAGGATCAATACAATTGCAACCCAGATTGAACCGTCAGCATTGTAACGACCGGGACACACACGCCTCACGAGCAAGTCAGTAAAATGATTGAATCAAGGAAGTGAAAGTCAAGTTGCTAACATACCTCCCAAAGCCAAAGCCAAGGGTATCGGTGATCTTCCCTCCATTGAACTTGCCGTTAACAAGGAATCTTTCAGGTCTAAAGACGTCAGGTTCTGGGTAGGCATTCTCGTCGTGATACATGGCCCTTCATAATAATATGTCAAGATCCGGGAAAGACAACAAGTTGTACACCTGCCAGATATTTGTGATCACCACTGTTCCTAACATGGATAACAGGAGGTTCATGAGACATTCATCTGGCTCTATTATATCTCACCTTTGGGGATAAACATATCACCATAGATGTCATCGGCAGTAGTAGCATGAGGGATTGCTAACAGAAACCTGAGGAGTAGTGCATGTGCCAGGATCAAATCACCTACCAAGGGGCCCAACAATATACATTCTCAATACCTCCATGAAAACAGCCTCGACATAAGGGAGATTCGGTCTGTCATCGAAATTTGGGAGGCGCTTTGAGCCGACAACTCGGTCAATCTCCGCTTGTGCGAGTTCTTGCACTCGGGGATGTTGCAACATTGCAAGCATAAACGATTTCAACGTCGACGCACTCTGCAGATAAAAAAGTTACCGCACAGCACATCCAACACGCAATCAAACCCACGGTTTCTGCGCCAGCTATTTGGTTTGAGTTACATCGTAAACTGGTCATTTCGTCAAGAAACTCACCTGCAAAAGCTGTGGCACAAGTATTTTTAAACAATTGAAGTCGTGAAGGATCGTTAATGGCGTGTTTTTTGTTCCTCAAGAAATCAAGTGCCATGGCTGGTCCAGTGCTGCCCATTTCCTGCTCATAATGAGCATTGATTGGCGGCTTGAATGAGACCAAGTTTTACCTCGCGTTTTCTAGCATGTTCAAAGGATTCTTCTATCATCTGTGCGGCGCAACGTTTGGAAATCATTGCCTTGCGTTTCAAGATAGCACCTGGGAACCACTCTGGCAAGGTGAGCACTGAGGTCACGGTGATGATTAGCATCCGTAGTGTAGCATATGTTTACCACTTGCCAAAGGGAAAGGCAGCGACGATGGATGATGCTTCGGGTGTGAGGCTTTCCAAGGCCAAAGCACTGGCGCGCTCGAATAACTCGACCAGATGGTCGTGTTCATCTGTGACTTCGTAGTCATACATGATAGACATGACCACGGCTGCAGCAAACCTGGAATTATGTCATCCGTTTGGTGCTTGCGCTCGTTAATTAGACGACACTCACTTTTGAATGTGCTTGGCGAAACCGTTGGGCGTGTTGAGAATATCCAAGACGAGCTCCCCGGCCTTCCGGAGTTGGACAGGACGAAAGGCGAGGACAGCTTCAGCCCGGAAGGCTTGATGAAAGATTCTTCTCTGCGAGCGCCAACGATCGCCGTACCGAACCCACCCGAAGTTGAAAGACCAGCCAAACCTAATGGTGCAGATTTCAAGTTCAACATACCGACAACAAGCGGAGTGGACGCACGGTTCTACTGTCGCAAGTTGGGGTCTGTCCGAGTAAATATTAGATCTGCGATCGAGGAGGTCCTTGGCAATTTTCTGCGAGTTGATCACGACCATGTCTTGTCCCAGCACGCGGACCATGAAAATGTCACCTTTGGTTACCATGTGAGTTTCAAATTACCATTAGTAACGGGACCAGAGCAGACCATAACGCTTCGCCCATTTGGCGTAGGTCGTCCAAGGCTTCTCTGGATCGATGCCGAACATGTTTCCTACGAGAGGGAGAGGGAAAGGCCCAGGGGGGAGACGTAAACCGCGGACCTTCCGTCGTTGCCCATTGAGTAGAGTGACAGCACAGACAAGCACAATGCCGACTGCCAGCAAGATCTGCGTCAAATTCGAGGGATAGAAATGGATCATGTCAATCTGGTAGGGAAAGAGGGGAATGAAACGCCAGGCACCTTTATACAATAGCACCAGCAGCTAGGCAAACGTCCATATCTGAAGGAGCGAACATCGGTGGACTAACCTGCGGTGATAGCCGGAATGGGGTGACCAGTAGTCATTCTATGGTACTAGGCGGCGCGGCGGAGTCCGATTCGGAAAACAAACCTTTCCTTCAAGTTATTCCCGTCACTTAAGGGGTCGGAAGAGACTGTAAGTGCGTCAGACCTTCAGGAAGTCAACGATGCGGCTCAAGTGAGACTGACCAATTGTTGCATAACACAGCAGTTTTTTTCGTCTACCAACTTCTACTACCTCCGCGATGTTCAGCGTGGTATCATTCCAAAGAAAGTCAAATTAATCTGGGGCGCTGCAGAGCGCATCTCCATTAAAAACCGCCATCTCCAGTTAGGCCGCTTTTGACAGGCAGACGCTATGTAGGTGGAGCTGCGGCAACAAGAAGTATCCCAGGCCAGGAATCTCTGGGGGACTGACACCGAACAATATACTGGCGAGAGTCTCTTTAACGAAGTTGGATCTACCAGCGTCAATACCTGGTTAACCAGGCGACCCGCTGTTACGAAAGGCACTCAGCGTTAGCTTCTTCCTCGCCATGAAAAATTCCGTAGGGCGTCTTTATCCAATTCCTATCGTAAGCACCGGTCAATGATTAGTCCACCGACGCCCAGTGCCTCTGGTGAGGACCCTCATTTGACTACGGGCGCAATTACTGTGATCCAAATAAGAACGGCGTCTAGTGTTTCACCTTCTTCTCGTCCTCCCAGACCGACATGATTCGTCTCGTGCCTTTGACTTTCACACAGACTCTGGTAGCTGTTGGCCTGGTGGTTATCTGCGTTCTAAATGCACGACGACAGAAGGTCCGCGGTCTGCGTTCCCTTCCCGGACCTGTCCCTCTCCCTCTTGTAGAGAACATGCTCAGTATCGACCCAAAGAAGCCTTGGATAACCTACGCCAAGTGGGCGACTCATTATGGTCCTTCCCAATCCCTTACCAACAGTAATCAGAGCCTCACATTGTAACAACAGGTGACATCTTTAAGATCCGTGTCCTGACACAGGACATGATCATGGTTAACTCGTGCAAAATTGCCCAGGAGCTCCTTGATCGCCGATCCAATATTTACTCTGACAGGCCCTACGTTGCTACGACAGACCCGTGCGTTTACATGCATTGTCGTCAGTACATTTACTCAACTCTACACCTCTTAGATTCGGGTGGTCTTTCAACTTTGCTTGGACCGCATACGGTGATCTTTGGCGCTCGCGGAGAAGAATCTTTCATCAAGCTTTCAGGGCCGAAGCTGCCCTCACTTATCGTCCTGTCCAGCTGAGAAAGGCTCGTGACCTCGTCTTGGATACTCTCAATGCACCTCACGATTTCTCCGAACACATCCAAAGGTGTGTATCACTTGATTGATGATTGCAGGTACTAACAGGGAACATGCATCAGATTTGCCGCGGCTGTGATCATGTCTATCGTCTACGACTACGAAGTCGCTGCCGGGCATGACTCTCTTGTCGAGCTATTCAAACGCGGCAATGTCTTGGCCCTGGAGAGTCTCACGCCAGAGGCATCATCCATTGTTTCCGCCTTTCCTTTTGGCAAGTGATCCTTTAACGTGTCGTTATTGAAGTTGATCGTTGTCTCAGTACTCAGTTTGCCGGAGTGGTTCCCGGGTGCTGTCCTGAAACGCAAGGCAGTAGTTTCCAAAAGTTGTGCCATGCAGATGGTAGAAGAACCATTTGAATACGCCAGAAAGCGCGAGGTGAAATCTGTATTCATTCAAGCACATAGTCAGTACTCACTATAGACAGGAAATGGGTAGCACTGCGTCAGCTATGGCATTCGACTTCCTGAGGGAGTGGAAAGACTCTGTTCAAGACCCCGTGCGACTTCAATCATTCAAGGACACGTGTGCAACAGCTTTCGTAGGTGAGGGGTTTGGTGAGAGCTTCACTGGAGTTTAGCTCATAACGCGATTCAAATTCAACAGCTGGTGCAGAAACTGTGGGCCTGATTACGCGTGGATGTAGTGTAGCAACTCAAATTTTCTGCAGAGCGCATCAACGTTGCAATGTTTTATGCTTGTGATGTTGCAGTACCCCGAAGTGCAAGAGCGGGCACAAGCAGAGATTGATCGAGTCGTCGGCATCAATCGGCTTCCAAACTTCGATGACAGACCGAACCTACCGTATGTCGAGGCTGTCATGATGGAGATATTGAGGATGCATGCCGTCGCACCCCTTGGTAAGTGGTTCCATCAACAGAAAGGGACAAGTCTTTACATTTCGGTTAGGGCTACCCCACGCTACCACCGCCGACGACGTTTATGGAGACATTTTTATTCCCAAAGGTGAGATATTAAGCAGAACCCGACGGATATCTCATCGCTATCGTATATGTTAGGATCCGCCGTGGTAGCGAATATTTGGTTGGTATACAACTTGTCGTTCTACGATCTTGATACATTGTTTTGCAGGGCAATGTGTCACGACAAGGATGTTTACCCGGAACCTGACACCTTCAGGCCAGAAAAGTTCCTTGTCAATGGCAAGTTCAATGGAGATAAGACTACTGACAGCCTCGCTTTTGGTTTTGGGAGGTATTTCAACGTCTACTTCTCCGCTGAACACTTTAGCTGACCGCCCTTTCTCATCAGGCGCGTGTGCCCAGGTCGTCACAATGCCGACGGTTCAGTCTGGGCTGGGATAGTATCAATTCTACACGCATTCAAGATCACAAAGGCTCTCAACGAACGCGGCGAAGAGGTCGAATTCGAGCCAAGTTTCAGTCACGGCGTAACTTCGTAAGTGTTTCAGGAGGGTGGTTCTTTGATGTTATGAATCTTTCGACAGGTCGCCTAATCCATTCCCTTGCTCTATTACACCGAGACTCGACATTCGCAAGCTCTTATCGACCGTGGACTCATTTGAATTATGAGGAGTTCATGTCGATACCGATAACACGAGCTTATTCGTCGCGTCTCGGGAGGGTGGACTTTTACATTACCACTTGAGACTGGTAACCTCTGGAACATGATTTGAATCCAATATCGGTCTCTATCGTAAACTTTCCTGTGTAGCCCCTACTAGATTGTGAAAATCATACTTGCTGTACGCGAGACATACCGCAGGTAGTTCAGCTGTGCGAGGTGAGGTGATGTGGTCTCAGAGGGCGCCATTCATGAGGAAAGTCCGAACGCAACGGAGAGTCGCCGAAACGTTGCACGGCTGGACTTCCCACGGTGCATGCAACAAAGTTCGTCTGAATCATCACCGCAAGCATCTGCTTGGGATTACTGATGGCCATTCACGTTATACGTGTCTAACTGAGCGAACATGCGGTGCGTCGCTGAATGTTTGTCGCCGACCTCGTCGACGGTGTCTCGAGTTGGACCGGACGCTGCGTCCTACTGGTAATTTCATCTTACTACCAGCGCCAGCTAAGTCCACCGTAGCGTCGCTGCCTCTGATAGTGTGGGAAGCGATCCATTGAACAAGTGGGGGCCCTGTGGTCGCTCTGCTGACTCGGATGTCTATATAAGAAGGACACCCGGTGTTTCATCCACCTCTACCCTCCCAGTTCGACATGATTCGCTCCCTGTCCTTGGGTTCAACACAGACGTTAGTCGCAGTTGGCTTAGTAGCTATCTACGCGCTCCATTTACTCAATGGGCGACGACGTAAAGTCCGTGGTTTGCGTCTTCCTCCTGGACCGGTCGCTCTCCCTCTCATAGGAAATCTCCTCGGTATCGACCCCAACAAACCTTGGGTAACCTATTCTAAATGGGGTTCTCGTTACGGTTTGCTACCGTCCTTTTTCGATGGGAATGAGAGAACTACATGACATCGACAGGCGACATCATCAAGATCCGTGTGCTGAAACAAGACATCATCGTGATCAATTCGCAGAAAGCTGCTCAGGACCTTCTCGATCGCCGATCAAATATTTACTCGGACAGGCCCCACCTCGCTACAAGAGAGCCGTGCGTTTTTACTCCTCGTCGTCGGGATATTCGACTTGACATTTGGTTTCTCAGATTTGGCTTGACCTTCAACTTCGCTTTGGCTCGATATGGTAGTCGTTGGCGCTCACAGAGAAGAATCTTTCATCAGGCTTTCAGAGCTGAAGCCACCCCTGCTTTTCGTCCCGTCCAGCTGAGAAAGGCTCGCGAGCTCGTCTTGGATATTCTCTGCACTCCTCGTGATTACTGCAAGCATCTCCAAAGGTGTGTATTCCTTCATTATTGAACACAGGTATCAACGGCATGCATCCATTCAGGTATACTGCAGGTGTGATCATGTCGATCGTGTATGACTATGAAGTCGCACCTGACCACGACCCTCTCATCGACCTTTTCGAGAAGCGTACTGTCCTGGTCCTCGAGAATCTCACACCAGAAGTAGCATCCATCGTGGACGCTTTGCCTTTTGGCAAGTAGTCGTTTCACATCCTGTGAGATTCTCGATGCTGATTATTATCTCAGTACTCAGCTTACCGGAATGGTTTCCGGATGCAGTCTTGAAACACAAGGCAGAACTTTGCAAACGCTCTACCAAGCAGATGATCGCGGAATCCTTTGAGCACGCGAGAAAACGCGAGGTGAGATTTGTACTTTAAGGTCCGGAGTAAGGACTCACCATAGCCAGGTCATGGGTAGCACCATGTCAGCTATGGCACTCAACTTTTTGAGGGATCATAAAGATACTTTCGAAGACCCTACGCAACTTCAATTATTGCAAGATACATGTGCAACAGCTTTCGTAGGTGAGGAGTCGCAGAAGCGAGTTTTTACCCAGGGGTCGCATACTGGTACACAGCTTCTCCTTCTAGTGTCGCACCTTCGAATCTCATCGTCTAAAGCCTTACAATGTGGTATCCTAGGTACATGGTCCAATACTGCATCGCCCTTTTCTGTGCGGAACTTGAACAAGAAGCTGAGCGTTATTGGTTTCCATTTTCGTCTCCCGATATGACTGATATGACACTGTTTTTTATTGTGCTGAAGCTGAAAGCCATCGAGGAGCTCAAGGAGAAGGCAAAGCGGGGCGATCGTCTCGAGGCGACACAGCTCAGGAAGATGGAGGGCGAAGCAGACATTAGAAGGGAGCTTGCCAGTCTTGGATGATTGGTGGTTTCCTTTACTTGTCGTGCAGAGGACCGTTCACACTCCTTGAATATTTCCCGCCTATTAACTGATGACCTTTGTGTATGTAGTGGTACTGTTTTCTCTAATCTATGGGTCGTTGGAAATCGTGCATTGAGTTCTTTGGTCAGTACTTCAGTGACAACACGAGAGATGTTGATGATAGATGTTACGCCGGAATCCCATGCTTAGTCAGCGTAGCCCAGTGACGCCAACGAGGAACGCAAAACGCTCTGACAGCCACAGCACATATGGACTCTAGCGATCCCCTCCTTGGGCTCCGACACGCCATCAAGTCCAAGACCACCATCACATGCATTGCAGATGGTCAGCCCACGACCACCCTCCTCGCAGCGACCCACCTCTCTCTCGGCCCTGCTATTACACTTTCGAAGTCCTCGCTGACGCGCTGCACCAAGCCGGGAGTCTCCAACCCGTCTTCTGCCGCGGACGTGTATACGCTCGAGGCCGTATATCTCGCTTGGTTGCTTCGCGATGCACCTGGCGCCGAGTACATGCGACAAGTTCGCGAGAGCGGTCTGACCGTCGGGTTCGTGAGCGTGACGGAACGGAAAAGCATGGTGGAATGGTTGGAAGGCAAGGTGGCGGATCTGGAACGCATAAGGCCGTTGGAAAGTGGTGCGTTTGTTTCCCCCATGCTGGTCTATTCAAAGTTCATCATGTACTGGACAGAATCGACGACACCACCAAGCAAACGGCGGTATGTTGCCGACGCACAGGACATGGAGGCGGTAAAACGAATACCATTCTTCACACGAGCTTTACTGAACGTCTGAAGAGATTGCGTGACGTCAAACCTGGAAGTGCGCCCGTACCTACACCGTCGGCTGGTCCTCCGATGCAAGCACGTAAAGCAAGTACGTGACACACTCAGTAGTCAGTCTGGTACACTGATCATTCTTTGAACAGAAAACATGTTCCCGATCATCGTGATTTCGTCGTCACCTACAGCGTTGATCACGATGTACAACATGAAATGGTTCAGAAGCCGTGTAAGTCGCGTTCCTTTTCTGTACCTTCCTGTCTATGTCTGTGCACAGGGTATTCACACATTTGATCCAGATTTGAACTCTCGACAACCGCGCGTTCACGCGCAGCAGCAGCAGCAGGAAATCCTCGTGCAGAAGACCTTCTCCACACCGACCGACGGCGTGACCCGCCCACCGCTTCTGCCGCTGCCTCGTCCACCTCATCCGGGGTATCTCACGGTGTCGAAACCGGGACAGTGCAGAGATACTACTTCATCGTCGACAGCACTGACGCACTCCAGAAATTTGGGGTGGACGCATGGGAGAGAGTCGTATGTGTGACGACAACAGGCCAGGCGTGGCAATTCCGACCCTACAAGTGGAATGAACCCCGATCGTTGTTCCATCATGGTGCGTCAATATCGGTTGTACCCATTTACTTTGGTCGAGAAACAGCTGATATTCGGCGCTGCTTGGCGGGCAACTAGTCAAAGGAATATATTTTACATGGGCCAATGATCCCGGCAGACAGCAATCCCTCGCTCAAATCAAGACGACCATCCGGAGCAACCAGACGCGACGTGGAACGCCGTCGTTCATGCTCGTCATATTGTCCAGGCGCGACAATTTCATTTATCCCGGCATCAAACGCATCTGCGACGTCGAGCTGGGGATACACACCGTGCATATGCTGTCTAACAAGGTGCTCGGGGATCCCAGAAAGCAGGACCAGTACTTTTCCAATGTCGCGCTCGAGGTCAACACGAAGCTGGGAGGTATCGATCACCGATTGGACGACAGGAGTTTGCAGTGGCTAACCAAGACGAGGACGATGTTGGTTGGGATGGACGTGACTCATCCTGGACCTGGGAGTATCGAGGGCACGCCGTCCATTGCGGCGGTGGTGGCTAGCGTAGACGGGAATCTTGCCCAGTTTCTGGCCAGCCTGAGATGCTAGGAGACTAGAAAAGAGGTGCGTAATGCGGCGTTGGTGGTTGCTATGACTATAGCACATTGACTGCGGACAGATGATTACGGAACTCTCGGCGATGATGATCGAACGCTTGAAGCGTTATCAGCAGGTCAGCAAGTCCCTGCCTGAACGTGTATATGTGTTCCGAGATGGCATGTCCGAGGTACGGTTTCGATCCATGTTTCAGCCTGCGTTATTGACGGGCGCCGCAGGGTCAATTCGACACCATCCTCCAAGAGCTTCCCAAGATACTGGACGCTTTCGCGCGAGTGAGCCCCAAGGGTGGCCCTCAAGGAAAACCCTATCGACCCCTGTTGACGATCGTCATCTGTGGTAAGCGCCACCATGCTCGAAACTGGCCTCCCATCGTGCTCGGAGACAAGAACGGCAACACGCGTCCGGGGATCGTGGTCGACCAGGGCATCACCGCGGTGTACGTACACTCGACTCGTTCTATGCCCCGCGAGTGTTGAGTTTCCCTCGACAGGTTTGACTTTGACTTTTATCTGCAGGCGCATGCGGGTCTGCAGGGCCACGTGAAGTTGACGCATTACACGGTCGTGTACGACGAAAGCAGGCTTGGCGCGGACGAGGTGCAGCAGGGGATCAACATGGCGGGCTACCTGTATGCGCGGGCGACGCGGGCGGTGAGTCTGATACCGCCAGCGTACTATGCGGATCTCGCGTACGAGCGCGGACGATGCTACTTGAACGAGTTTTTGGTCTCGGAGGACAAG
>JBBPTR010000109.1:11436-21926 GCA_038094255.1 Porphyrellus aff. niger
AACATGGCCTTTCTGGCATTTGCCCAAGATTGAAGGATCCATGGACCAAGGCCAAAGAGGAGTACCTCCGGACGATGAGACTCGCTGTATGCAAGATTGCGTGATTTCTCTTGACGTTCCGCGGTCCGAGCCTCTTCGGAAGTGTAAGCTACCTCTGGGGATGACTGAGCACCAACAAAACGGTTCAAAAGCAGGGGGAATAGGGCGGATACGAGAGATAGAAGTAGCACTCCCAAGTTGGCAGAACCACCCGTCAGGGACAGAAGAACCAGGAGGTGTGAGATTAATTCAGATATTAAGGCGAATATTTGTATGAAATCAAAAGGCGACAGGAGTCCAAAACCACCCATGCCGTTGAAGGAACGAACGAAGAGATCAGATTCCTGAAGACAGTCTCGCACGACGGGGTCCGAGAGCGTCGGAATATCGAGACGCAAACGCTGTGCGATTTGTTGATATTCCACGAAAAATCGGGCCGATTCGTGGACTATGGTTTCATTTGAAGTGCTTTGAACGTCATCAACGGTCAGCGGACATGAAAGCAGACCGGAACATACGCAAATGAATCGATGGCTGTTTCAGCGGCCCGCCTGAATATCTCGGCGACTAGCAATCTTAAGAGCCGGGACCACGAGAAACAACCGGACGATATCAATGTCTGAAGCTGCGGTGATGTAAATGCATCAGAAGAGCCGATTCCATTTCCCGGTGGACTTGCCTCGTCAACGATCATCGCTTGGGAATAGCCCCTGAATGCGGGAAAGAAGCCACGGACGATGTGGAGAATCATCATGAGTGATGTCCGAACGGGATGCAAGGCCCATAAGGTGGACAATAAATCGGGGAGACACGCGTGAACGATTGTGAGGGCGAGTTTGATGTTTGTCTCGTTGATGGGCCGCTGTGCGCCGGGCATGAGATATGTGCCCCTACGACGTGGTACGACGCGAGAAGCCAGCCAGGCCTGGTCGAGAGCGCGAAAGGCGGGGGTGGACGGTGGTTTGGGTGGCGAGCGGGGTGTCGGACACCGACGCCTGAGTTGGCGAGACGTCTTTGAGTCCTGGCCCATTCTCGAGGAAGCGGGAGACTACGGGGAGATAACATGGCCTGGAAAGGAGGGTATAAGAATCGGAAAGAGTCACAGCATTCTCGGGGTTCACGTCAAGATGCCATTTGTGACGGAAGAGAGCAGGTCCGCCTCACCACGAGCGAGATCCGAGGTGATGAGCCTGTGCGGTGCAGACAAGTTTGGCAGAGACGTCCCGACTGAGGCGACATAGTGAGAAGAAAGCGAAATGGCAGACGTTTATGAAACTTTAGGTCGTTTTAGGAATGAAAGAGCGTTGCGTGAGCACATTCCGGCGAGCACCATCAGAACTGCCGTCGAGCAAAGCGAGCCACAGTAAAAGCGGGCGCGAATTGGAAGGAGGAGGCCCACGCAACGGTCTCGCCGTCCAGTAGCACAGGTTGCTAATTGTCTTGCGCTGCCCCGGCTGCATCCACGGCCTGCCCAGTTGCCGGTGCCCGCCTTCCTTGAGGTATCCGTTTATGGTCTCCACCTCCAGAGAGAAAAAAAACATTCCGCCGTCTCCCAGATGCTGCCTCCTGGCGAGTCCTTGGCAGCCCAGTTACGACAGCTCCAGCTCCAGTACAATGCCTCCGAGTCCCTGGTCTCCAGCGATGCCGACAGCCCCCGAGGCGAAGCAGACCAACTCCATCCTGACGACTTCCAACACGACTCGTCCCAGCAAGCTGCCGTGCGTCCACCCTGGCCTCATGTACGCGAGGGTTACGGCTTTCGCCCACCCTCAGGTGTATCCACCCCACTCACGAACGGCGCCGAGAGAGGGAGCCCACTTCCGGACCCGAACGGCCTTGGTTGGCCAGGTGCTGTCTGCTCCCCGTCAGCCTCGTGCTCCAGCGCTTACGATCCCCTTCAGCCAAGTCCACCGTCACACGTCTCAATGCCACCCCAGAAGAGCGCGCCACACGTGAGAAGCGAATGACCTCTGCGGTCCGCACCATTCTGGAATGCATTGGCGAAGATCCTGACCGCGAAGGGCTTCTGAGAACTCCCGAGCGATATGCACAAGCCATCATGTGGATGACCCGAGGATACGAGGAACGCTTGGCAGGTGGGTCTGCACGCCATTCCGTAAACTCCACCCTCATACCTTCCAGATGTCATCAACGACGCCATATTCGCGGAGGACCATGACGAAATGGTTTTGGTCCGTGACATCGATATCTCGAGCCTGTGTGAACATCATCTAGTTCCGTTCACAGGAAAGGTGGGTAGCGTCTCAAGTTCCGCGTCACGCACGATCGACTATTCTTAGGTTGCTATAGCGTACATTCCTAATCGACTCGTGCTGGGACTTTCCAAGCTTGCGCGAATCGCCGAAACATTCAGCCGCCGTCTGCAAGTTCAGGAGCGGCTGACCAAACAGATTGCAATTGCAGTGCAGGAGGCAATCAAGCCCCGGGGTGTCGCTGTCGTGATGGAGGCCACGTGAGTACTTCTTTCTGGTGGTCCGCGCATTCATTGTCCCACTCCCGGCAGTCATATGTGTATGACAATGCGTGGCGTTCAAAAGCCGGGTGCCATAACGGTAACTTCGTGCATGTTGGGGTGTTTCCGGACACAACAAAAGACCCGCGAGGAATTCCTCACACTCATGAAAAAGTGAATCGCATACCCTGCACTACCATACGATTCAACTCGTGTAATCTGATTCAACTCGGAGTCACCTTTTGGTCATTATTGCTACCAATCTAGTAATGTACGCATAGAATCTCAATGTCACGTCGATTTAGTAGAGGAAAGGAGTAATATAACGGTGTACAATCAGTGGGCACCTCATCTAAAGATAATAATTAATCCTTCCTCGTCGATCGTGATTTATCCCCGGCCTGGGGGTCAATAGGGAGAGTCCTCTTAGCCAGTCCGTGAGGATAACGATTGCGAATAATCCTCGGCCGTTTCGGAGGCTGCGACGATAGGTCACCTCCTGAGATGCCGTTGGTCTCTCCCCCAACATCTTTATCCCGGTCTAAGTCGAGGTGAGATATAAGTCAACTGCGAGCGAGTGCCTGCTTACCAGTCACCGTCCGTTTCCTGCTGTCACGTTCTTCCTCCTTGGACAACGCATCGGACCGGTAAGGCGCTGTTGGCGCCGGGGGGGCGGACCGAGCAGCCTCTTTCTCGCCTATCCTTGCACGTAAACTGGATCCTGTGTCTGACGCGCCACCGGCTGTCGAGACCGGATATGCGTGTGGCCCGTGATCACGTTGGCTTTTCCAGTCGCCACTACCTCGGCTGGCACCGGGATCGACCTTGCTATTGCCCCTGGAACCGTCCACAGACGACATCGCCCTTGGGGCTGACGGGGTGCTCGGAGGCAGAGTTTTGGGACCGTCGGGTATCCGCTTCTCCGTGGGCTATTAGGTGACGTCATAAGAGGCTATCACGCTCGCTGCTCGACAAGCATACCTTATCAGCGGCTGGACGGGAGTCTCCCTCGGACGTTTGAGGTTCTGTTCGATGCCTGTCAGAATCACGTAGGCGATCGTGGCTTTCCTTCTCGGAGCGGCGGCCACGGTCATCTCTATGGCTTTCCTTGCGAGAGCTACGCTTAGAAGTGCGGTCGACCTGTCAACACGTCAGTAAGTCACAATAGCCAAAGCAGGACACCGACATCGTCATCGGCGAGACGTCGCCTTTTGCCAAGAGTATCATCGCCAACTTGAGCACCGGGACGATGTCGAGTGGGGTCGGGTCGAGTAGGAAGACTCCGGGGTTCTGGTGACGCGGCAGAAGATGCGAGCGCTAAAACTTGACTTGACCTGTCTCGGTCCTTGCGCGACTCGCGATCACGATCCTTGTCATCACGACGGTGGCGATCCCTGTCCCTGTCTCTGTCGCGTTCTCTATCTCTGTCGCGACGGTCCCTGTCCTTCTCTTTATCTTTGTCCCGTTCTCTGTCGCGCTCCTTGTCCCGTTCTCTATCGCGCTCGCGCTCCCCATGTCTGTCCCGACCACGGTCTCGATCTCGTTCCCTGTCGCTCTCCCTATCGCGCTCACTCTCACGAGCCGATGCGCGGTGGGTTGAGGCCCTTTCAGTTCGGGGGGCGTGAGTAGCGCTGCCCTCTTTGCGGGATATTCGTAACTCTTGTCGAGCTTCCCGTTCTGGGGCCCTCCCATCTCCATAGTCAACATCGGCAGCGCCGCGGTCGGAGCGGCGTTCACCGCTTGTTCGACTCTCTAGGCTATGGTTCCTGGTGGCTGGGGACGTAGTACGCCGGCGTGGCAATGGAGACGGTGCTCCAGAACCAGGCTGGCTGCGGGAATCACCTGCCAGTCGTCGGTCATCAGATCTTTCTGATGTACGGTGACCGATCGTTTGCTTGGCTGTTTCACGAAGCTCTTGGGCCGAGAGTGTCTGACTAGGGGCTGTCGGTGGTGGCATGACATCGGGGGTCTGCTTATCTTCAATCCTTTGTCTGGGGGATAGAGATTCTCGTGGGCTAAGGGTCGCAATCGCCGGCCGAGCAGATTTGGGAGCTGGTGCCCGAATGTCAACGGGTAGTGGAGGTAAGGAACTCTGAATAGGCGCAGATTGCCGTGGCCCAAACCGTGATGATACCGCTTCATGGTAAGTCCTTCCTTCCTTTGGTGCGGTTGGAGTAGCGTCGACATCCATAGTATCTTGTTTCAACTTGTTCTCAAAGTCCGGTGCTGGTGACTCGCTCCCTTTTTCTGGTCTAACTCGCTTCACTTTCTCGGGTCTGGGGATGCTGATCGTACCTCGTTGAGGACCAGAATTTATGCCAATAATGTTCATACCTTTCGATGGCCAACTTCGCCAAACTCGCCGGTGTAGATGATCTCTCATCAAGAAGCGGAGAAACGTTATTCGCTAACTGAGCTCTTGGAGCCGCCGGGACACCAGGAACCGCGCCGATTTCGCGGCCAGCGTCAAGTGTTGCAAGGGCTGTAGAACCATTGAGTGGTTGGGTAGAACGCGATTTGTCCAGGGCTTGTGAGGCCGACGAGCCAGGCTTCGGGGACTGCGCACCACCGTTCAGCTGTAAAGGGGATTGAGGGGGAGAAAACCCAAGGAAAAAGCCACTTACCTTGGGAGGCGCTGTCCGTGGAACTGTCCACTGAGACTCACGCTTCTTCAAAGCAGCAGAGTAGCTGAAATGACATCAGAACATATCCCTAAGACATAGGAAGGCTTACTCACGCCCTACTCAGTATCTTGAGATCACCTCGTTCCTCACCTTCAACTAGTTTATCAATCATGTTATCAATGACGGGCCCGTATTCGCCGACAGTAGCCAAGGGAAAGACGGGAAGAATCTCCTTCAGCACGATGATGGTATTGTAAACGTGCATGAATTCTCCGGTCTCGATGCAGCTGCAAAGGCTCTGTGGAAACTCGTCAGTTTGTTGGTTCCATCGGTGCCACACCACCCACTCTGCCCAGTTTCCTGTGCCATTTGCGCAGGATTTGTTTGAAGCCGGACCACGACAACAAATCTTCTGGTAAGATGTTAACGAGGTCCTTGTTGGTCCAACGTGGCTGGAAGCCCGGGAGAAAAACAGTTCTTCCGCCGATCTTCGTACGATTATCCTGGGCAAAGAGTTGCTCGTCTTGTGCCCACTTCCATAGATCGGTAAGAATCCCTAATAAAAAGCGTCCTACCGTCCAATAACACGTTCCATGAACAACCACAACAGTAATAGACCTAAAGTTACTTACCATAATTCTTCGCTTCATATTCGCTACAAGAAAATATCACTGTCTTGATGTGATCTCCGAGCAGCTGTGGTACAGGGTTGTTACGCTCTAGTACAGTGCAGGACCGTGAGACTGACTTTGTCATAACACATCAATGTGGGGAAGCCCAGTGTTCCTTGTGTATGTATAACCTTGATGATTTGTGCACAGAAGTCAGCGTCCATGGGTGATAACAGACAGCGTGGTTGGATGCAGTGTTCAATAATGGCGGATGCTAAAACTGCATAACGGTGCTCGACTTGAAAGGATTTAGATTACTTGAATTCCCTAAGATGGTGCAAACTTACCATGGGCAAACCAGTGTTGCTTCTCTCGCGCTAAACGCTTTAAAGTGAAAACTCTCGAAGCTGTCTGCTCCTTGAACTCTTGAGCCAATGTATTGACAAACGTGTTGCACCGGTCCCGTCTTGCCCTATGGGAGCTTGCCGTAAGCCTCTTCGCGCGATCAGAAGAACGGTCCGCGCTAATGTATTTGGCATCTTCTTGTCGACTGAGGGTGCGTAGTGCAGCTCCCTCTTCGTCGTACCTGGCGGCTGGTGGGGAAAGATCGTACATCGACAATTGCCAGAACGTCAAGTAAAACCCAGGACTTGAGAGAGCTATGCTTAGTTCAAGACCAACCTAACTTCACAACACTTACCCAATCACGTCAATCGCGCTGCTCCTTGCGATTTTCCGTACATCGTCAAAGAGTACTTCCAGTTCAGATATCCAGGGACTCTATAAATGGCAATGGTCATTGCGTCGGGAATGTGGATTGTATGAGGTAGGCGGACCTCTGCTGCGGGGGCGGTTACTTCCAGTTCCACATCCATTGGGTTGTCCTCGTTGCCTTCCGCCGATGGTGGCTTTTGTTCAAAATTATCTCGTGGCGTATTAGCACCGCTGGGCGATTCCATTCGCGATGCAGGATCACGTTTTGCCGACAGACGAGCCTTTAAACGCCTCTCGGCCTCTTCGTTGGCGACCCGTTCCTTCTCTTGCATTGACAAGGATGTTTTCTAAATTCTAGTCAGCACGCAGTCGACTATGGCTACTCAAACATTTACCAAGAGAATGTCGTTCAGCATCGGACGAATAATCTGCATGCAAATAGGAGCAGATATCCCATACAACTCCCCAAGATTGGCTAAAGAAGGAAGAATCCTCCTCGCGTAGTCTTCAGGAGGAACGACGGCTGGAGAGGTAAGAAGCTCCAAGTACTGCAGTAACACTCCATGGGTCTAAATTGAGCAAGCGACTTTGAGACTAAGATGCGAGACGACATGACGCGCAACCTACGATATCGAACAGACTTGCGAGGGACTTAAGATGGGTATCTGGTGCCTTGAAGACGCAAGACTGACGCTGTTGCGCAACCTGGATAAGCAGAGGCAGTGCCAAGGAAGTCTCCAATAGGCTTTTGCCCAATCGTTGAGGACCTTTGAGTATTGCGTCGCCAGGATCCAGACGGGCACCTCGAGTTGCAGAAGCGATCGCCTCAATACGTAACGCCGGACCACCAGCCATCGCGGCAATTTGCGAGTCCGAGAGACTTGGAAGAGGTTCGATGCCTGCCATTTTCCAGATTAACTCACGAAGAACCACTATTTCCGTCGTTTGGCCGTTGTACAGTTGATGGACGACGTATTTTAGGAGAGGAGACAAATCCGCACTGTATCGACGAAAAAGCATGCCGGTAAACGAGGCGAGACCTGCCTTTGTCAATAAAACGTGGTTAACTGGCACGGTCAAACCTACTTTGCAACCAATCCGATATATTAACACCGTCGTCCTTCACTCGATTCTTACAAGGATTTGAGAAGGCGTCGAGAATGATGTAGACCAGTACGTCAAACCCCATGTTGGTCACATATCGAAGTGCCTGGATCACAACCCCGGCGAGATTGTCGTATGCCATGATTTGGTTGACTGCGTTGGCGAAGAAAATACAGGGATTGGAATGAGCCAATTTTGCAACGGTGCCAGAAAGCGTGTCAATGGTTTGGTGTGACAAGCGACGCAATATTCCTTTTGACTCCCGATCAGCTTGCACTTGACGTATGCGGAGTTCTGGGTGCGAGTTGTATGTCTTCGTCTTCCACTCCCCATAAAGTTTCCACCGAGCTGTTGTTTCATACTGCCGGATAATGTTCCAAATCTCAACAGTGCAAACAGCATTTCCTCGGATGAGTGGTAGAGAAGGGAGTAAGTACAACCGCAAAACTTTGAACCAGAACACTCGAACAGGATTCGAGGGGTCTGGCTCCCCTGCCGGTCTTTTGGTGACAGGGTCGAGGGTGGCCTGCAAGGAAGATGAATGCATTGGCTAGCAGTAAAAGAGTTGGACTTACCGTTGACATTAATTGCGACCTCCCTAAGCGCGTTACTTTCGAGACGAACAATGGATCACGCGCTATGTGAAGGCCAACAAAGCTCATAAGAGGTTCTATAACGTCAACCAGATCCTCGAATGTTGTCGACAGCGGAACCCTCTCCGACCAGTCAGGGAAGAAGAAAATGAACTCCGTCGTAGCTGTGCTTGGAGGCGTCGGTGAAACCAACGTTAGTTGGGGCTTACGAGTGGGCATGAGGAGGACACCGGCAGAACCGTATCGGGCGCGAGGCTGAGTAAAGCTAGGATTCCGTTCTTTGAGGACGAAGATCGTATCATAGAGAGGTGCGATAGAATGCCGCAGAACGCGGAGCACCAGATCTGCGAGTTCGACATGCGCGTCTACCAACCATGGAAATTTGGTCAAGATCGCGAAAGCAGGACGTAGGGCGCCAACAGAAAGTAGGGCACCAACGAGGATTGCCTTCTGATTGGGGAGCTTCCAATCCGGAACTTTCTTGACCTCCTCACCAGGCTCTGAACGTGTTTTGGAGTTGGTGGCTGCCGACTCTAGAGGAGCTGCCATTGCGAGCTGCGTGATTCTGGCATCTACAATTCTTTGTTGAACCTGGTTCAGATGATCCTTATGGTACGACGCCATATCTTCATCAGGAGGTGACAGCTGAATGTTTGACATGAAGTCGCGTTCACACAATTAATGAAATTGACGTACGTGAGGATATAACTCCTCAAGAGAAACGAACCCTTCCCGTATTAATATAGCGGCCGCAACATACAAGCCCTTCGGCGATGGTTCGTGAAGGTCCTGACCCTACGCTGGATCAGAAGGATAAAGACATACTAAGACATATGGCAAACCTGATAATAGGCAAACTTGAACCCAAGGACTTGAGCGAGTACCCGCGACTCGGAGCCACTGGGAACCGAATTCAGGCCCTTGCAGTTAAGAGACTGAGTTTCAGCGATTTCAAGAACTGCGTCGAGCGATTTCCCTCGATAGGGATCAGAAGATGGGGCAGGTGGCATGCAAACATCGAACCTCCCAGCCATAGAGCGCCTTATTGAACTAGCCCACGGGGAGAATGACAAAAGAGAGAGAAAGAACGTGTAATGGGTCGTGATGTTGACGGTCAAAATATCAAGGATGATGTCAAGGGCACGATTGGGATCGAGGTCGAAGTATCCAATAAGGCCCATGATCTTGTCCCATACTGTTCGGGAACGGTCCTCGATAGATGCGGCACTCTCGACGGGTCTGCCATCCTGTGGAGAATGCGAAGGTCCCATAGAGCTCATAACCTCCACACATAGTTTGCTGTAACCTTCGGACTGCTCGCGGAGAAGGTTAAATTTGTTCTGCTTGTAGCTGTAGGCCAACCACGAACGTCAACCTATGCAATGGACCGCACGTGAAGACTCACAGGAGACCGGTTCTTGTCCTAATCTCCTTCTTGTCAAACGATGACCTGTCCAATACAAGGCCTATGTTCGCAAGGAGATTCAAATCGAGACGCTCCCGGCACACAGCCACGTCAATGACTCCGGCAAACTAAAATGAATGTAAGTTCAGAATACTTCGAGCACAGAGGGATGGTTACCAGGAGTCTCTTGACAACATTGACGAGGAACTCCTTGTCTTGCTCGGCGACCTGCTTTGCCTCCGTAGCTTTATGCTGGTCGCCGGTCGCTGTCGCCTGCTCGACATTCGCGATGGCAGACTTGGCATCTGTCACAACTTCATCCAACTGCGCATCAAGAGACCAGACGATGTCGACCAGCAATTCTCCGAACAAAGTATTGCACTGTATGGGTCTAGACTGCACGGATGAAGAGGGCAAGGAAACCAGGACCGAGTGGACGAAGTCGACGAAATCTTGTGGGGCCAACAATCTACTCGGAGACCATGTCTTCAAAGCAGAAAACAACAGTGTATGATACGCGGTTGTGAGAATATCAACGCTGGTCGTGTCCGTGGGGTTTAGATGAGCCGGAAGGAGGAAGTTTCGACTGAAGAGAGGGAACTATGAGGTGAAAATGCCGCATGAAAGAATACCGAACACACCATTCAGTCTCCCCACTCCTGGACCATTTTTCTAAGCAACCATTAATCCTATCGATAACGTTCATGGCCACGTCGTCGGAAGGTTAAAAACAGCAAGGGACGAGCGCGAGCGCGACGCCGTACTGCAAGCTCTTGTTCACTCGCTAGAAAAGACGAGCATAGTCATTGTTGTCCTCTGTTGTCATGTGTTGTCCAAACCCTTGCGTTCCAAACACCCGGGTCAAGAGTGAAGCCTTTCGATACCTGTGATCGAGACCTTGTGAAGCCTTTTCAGCGGAGGATGCTA